>CAUYLG010059382.1:0-15394 GCA_963573385.1 Cacajao melanocephalus | reverse complement strand
ATGTTTTTTTTCTTCCTTCCATTTAAAACACTGCCTTACTGTCTAGTGCCTATTATTATTGCATGATACTTAATATTTTTCTGACTGTGTGAACAAGTAATGACAATGCTTCCAAAGAGCTTAGAAAATATTTCTATCCTCGGTGTACACTTTTTATCACTATAATCCCCAAATTAACAGACAGTCCAGGAATAGTAAACATGCCAGAAAGTTTTGTTGATTGAATGAACTCAGCAGCCTAGTAAAACAATGATTGTTTGTTTTACCTTGGAGAAGTACCTTTACCTTGATTTGTTTGTTTTGCCTTGGAGAGTAAAACTAGCTTTGTCTGATTTTGGTCAAAGGATGAGCTCTGCTCTAACATTTTCAAGCAGGGGCCCTCTGGAAAACTCATTATGGATGGTTGTTACAGTAAAATCAAATAATGAGAATAGAAGAGCTTAGTTAGCTTCCCTTCTCCAAACCAATCACTGGCAATTCAGAGTGTGACTGAGTTTCAGACTATTCAAGACTCACCCCATGAGTTACTGGCTTGATGAAATCCTAGAAGCCCAAGCAACTTGGGGGACACTAACAACTAAAAAATTCTGATATTCTATGCAAAAAAGTAGGGTTTGGAAAGCTGGTTGTGTGTTGATTGGAGAACAACATTTTTCTACAGAGGTTGATGTGTCTTAGTACCTTAGTTTTCTATTTCCCCTATTTCTGTCATTGCAAATGAAAGCCTATTCTTCTCTAGAAAAAAAAAGATGTTATTCAATCACAACCTGATTCCAACTTTGCTTGGATCTTGATCTCTCCAGGGTAGAAGATTAAATTCTTGTGGTTTTCTTCCCTTAGGAAAATGGACTCAGACTTCCCACAGGCCTTCCAGAAGGAACTCACCTGTGTCATCTGCCTGAACTACCTGGTAGACCCTGTCACCATAGGCTGTGGGCACAGCTTCTGTAGACCCTGTCTCTGCCTTTCCTGGGAAGAAGCCCAAAGTCCTGCCAACTGCCCTGCATGCAGGAAACCATCACACCAAAAGGACTTTGAAACTAACATTCTTCTGAAGAATTTAGTGACGATTGTCAGGAAAGCCAGTCTCTGGCAATTCCTGAGCTCTGAGAAACAAATGTGTGGGACCCATAGGGAAATAAAGAAGATGTTCTGTGGCACAGACAGGAGTCTGCTCTGCTCACTGTGCTCTAACTCTCAGGAGCACAGGGCTCACAAACACTGTCCCATTGAAGGAGCAGCTGAAGAACACCGGGTAAGAGACAATGCTGGGATCACCTGAAAACTGGAGGGTGGCAGAGTTAAAGAGATGAGAAGGGAGATGAGAACCATTGTGGTGATCACTCCATTCTTTACTGAGTGCCAGGTGCTTTTGGAGGTACCAATGATGAAATTTTGAATTCAATATGCAACTATACCTGCCTTCATGGAGTATGCACACAAAAAGAGGGTGATTAAGTAAATGTCACTGTTACTTTGACTCTACAGTATCATGCTAAAGGCATTGAAAAGCTACCAAAACTAGAAGAACAAAGAAAATACATTTTGGAAATGTATTTGATTTTACTTGACAAATGACAAAAGCAGGAGGCTAGCATAGTGGATTCTGAAGAAGGGTATTTCACTGATCATTAGCTAGGTTAAAAGAAACCTTCACTCACCAGTTCCCTAAACTGTTATACATTCTGAAACCTCAGATTTGAAAAATACTGAGGATGAGCAGTGAAAAAATTGTTTTATTTTCCTCTTTCCAGTCTGTTCATACATTATATCCCTTGCCTGCATATCTCATCCAGAGTGTGGCATCTATGGTATTCGATTTTCTGTTGTTCACCCTCATAATTCTTTTGCAGGAGAAGCTCTTAATGCAAATGAGGATTTTATGGGAAAAGATTCAAGAAAATCAGAGAAATCTAAGTGAGAAGAAAAAAACAAGCATCCTCTGGAGTGTAAGTATGAGATCATGTGTCTTCAGGACACGTTTGAGACAGGCACGCTGAGAACATTTATATTAGCAACTTGCATTGAAATTCTCATATGCCAGATTTTGTCATGTGTTTATTTATAGGCTGGAAAGCAACCTAACTGTTCAATATAACAATTATTCAGGTATTCTGGAAAAGTTTTTCAGATAAGTAAAAATATATATATATAAACTCTAAGAGGCACGTATGTGCTTAAAATTAATAGGTATTTCAGGCAGAGGTTTCTGTATGAGATGAATTATGTAATGTTGATTAAATAATATGTAATTGAGAAATAAAGGCATTTAACAGTGAATATGATGTTGCTCCTAGGGAAAAAAAAAGTGGATAGGAACAGTAATTTAAGAAATATTCCTGTGCTAGTGAAATCTGATAGCAAAGGACCCAGACCATGATGCCAGTTCAAGTAGGAGAAAATGTAACATGATGAAAAGCTGAGGAGAAGGGACAAAAATGAGGAATGGGGAAGTGAGAGAATAATATGTCAATACTGGGAGGAGAAACACAATGTAATGGGGATTCATATTCTTAGAATGGTGGGGCATGACTGTGGCTTTAGACAGAGGAAGAGAGGAGACAGAGCAAAGGTAGTCAGTTTCAGAGATGGGGGCTAAAGTGTTTACTAAGATCTTTTTTGTGATGGCTTCTGACCCTGATTATAATATACTGACAACATTTCTACTAAGAGTGACTGCTTAGGCTGTGAAGTACAAAGATTTGAGATCACAAACTAATAGACTAACAAATATATGTATATTGTTGATGATAATTTAACCATCAATGATAAATTTTAGTTGTTTACTAGTGGTATTTCAGATTTGAGAGGACATATATTTAAACATTTAAATCTAAAGGGCTTTTATGCAGGTGTTCAAGAACTGATGAATTATAAATATTTTGAAGGAAGGTCCTTTTTTATTCTACTTTAGATTCTGGGGTACATGTGCAGATCATGCAAGATTGTTGCATAAGTACATTCATGGCAAGGTGGTTTGTTGCCACCATCCCCCCATCGCCTATAACTGACATTTCTCCCCACGTTATCCCTCCCACCTTCCCTCCCACTAACCCTCCCCTAGCCCCCACAACAGACCCCAGTGTGTGATGCTCCCCTCTCTGTGTCCACATGTTCTCATTGTTCAACACCGCATATGAGTGAGAACATGTGGTGTTTGATTTTCTGTTCTTGTGTCAGTTTTTTGAGAATGATGGTTTCCAGGTTCATCCATGTCCCACCAAAGTACACAAACTCATCATTTTTTTATAGCTACATAGTATTCCATGGTGTATATGTGCTACATTTTCTTTGTCCAGTCTACCACCAATGGGCATTTGGGTTGGTTTCAGGTCTTTGCGATTGTACACAGGGCTGCAATGAACCAGTGTGTGCATGTGTCTGTATAATAGAATGATTTCTAGTCCTTTGGGTATATGCCCAGTAATGGGATTGCTGGGTCAAGTGGAATTTCTATTTCTAGATCCTTGAGGAATTGCCACACTGCCTTCCGTAATGGTTGAACTAATTTACACTCCCACCAATAGTATAAAAGTGTTCCTATTTCTCCACATCCTCTCCAGCATCTGTTGTCTCCTGATTTTTTCATGATCACCATTCTAACTGGTGAGAGATGGTATCTCAATGTGCTTTTGGTTTGCACTTCTCTAATGACCAGTGAGGATGCACATTTTTCATATGTTTTTTGGCCCCACATATATATTCTTTTGAAAAGTGTCTGTTTATACCCTTTGCCCACTTTTGGATGGGTTTGCTTTTTTTCCTGTAAATCTGTTTTAGCTCTTTGCAGGTTCTTGTATTAGCCCTTTGTCAGATGGGTAGACTGCAGATATCACTCTGGTTGTGTGTCTCACTCAGTGGGAGCTGCACTCTGGAGAAGCTTCCTTTCAGCCATCTTCATCTCCCCCAAGGAAGATCTTTTTAATTCATCACAGTGTTTGTAAAGAATGAAAATTAAATGAAGGAAAGGTCAGGATGAATTTGTGGGTTCTGTGAGGTGGAAGTAGACCCGGGTAGGTAACCTACAAAATCCATGTCCTTCCAGGCCTATGCAGATCTCCGTGCACAGATGATCAGGATTGAGTATAGGAAGTTGCATCCAGTTCTCCATAAAGAAGAAAAGCAACATTTAAAGAGACTATACAAGGAACACGAAGAGATATTTCCACAACTCCAGAGAAGTTGCATCAACATGTATCAAAAGAAGAAACACTTGAAAGAAATGTATGGGGAACTAATGGAAATGTGTCATAAACCAGATGTGGAGCTGCTCCAGGTAAGAACTGAGGATGTCCCTTGAGACACTTTGTATTAGCTGACATTTGCCTTTCATTGGGTACTGAAGACATATTTCTTCATCTCCTGTATTGATGGTGAGAGACATTCCCACCTGGTTATCAAGATAAACTACAACTCCTAACCTAATCGTGGAAACAAAGCTTTATGGAGCTGTGCAAATAGATTTCCACACAACATTTTCTACCTCAAGCTTTCTTCTCCAGTTCATTTCATTAAAACTCTGGAAGAAAAAAATTTCATATGAAAATAATATTTTTGTCTCCATTGGATAATACATAGAAATCATGAAGAAACTAACATTTCCTTCTTTTCTTTGTGAGGGGGGCAGTCCTAGGTTTGAAATGCCCTTGACTTGAGCCTGAAAAAGACCACATTGTAGATAGCTGCAGCAATGTGCAGTCACTACTCACACCTTTCTCTCTCACTCAAATCCAGGGTCCTGAATATATCGAAATAGATTCTGTCCATTGATCTTACTTGTATCAATGTTAGAGATGAGAATACATTTTAAAAGAGTTGCAGTGATAGTATGTAGTACTTCTAAAGTTTTCAAAACCTAAAGACTAGACAGGCAGAATAACAACTTGTTTGTGCATTTGTTTCCTTGTTTTGAGGCAGAGTGTTGTTCTGTCACCCAGTCTGAATGGCAGCGGCCCATTCTCAATTCACTGAAACCTCTACCTCCTGTGTTCAAGCAATTCTCCTGCCACACCCTCCATAGTAGCTGGGACTACAGGCAGGCACCATGACACCCAGCTAATTTTTTTGTATTTTTAGTAGAGATGGGGTTTTGCCATGTTGGCCAGGGTAGTCTGGAACTCCTGACCTCAGGTGATCCATTCACTTTGGCCTCCCAAAATGCTGGAAATACAGATATAAGCCACTACACCGAGCTAGAATAACAATTTTCTAAAGAAGTATTTTTCCTCTCTCTCTTTACAGGATTTGGGAGACGTCATGGCAAGGTACGTTTTTGCCCATCATTGCAAGCTGAAGCACAAGGCATGCTATTGAAAACATCAAGCTGTTTCCAACAAAGTGAAAACATAATTTGTTAACAACATAATGTGTCAGTGTGATTGCACGTGTATGTGTGTGTACTCAGGTGTTTGTGTGTTATGTGGAATATGTTTTCTTATGCCCTCTATCAGATTTTAATATTTTCTTACTTTCCCAAGTGACTCGGGGTAATGATTTGAAGAGTTCAATGCAGAAGTTACTAGGATATAGTTGCCTAATTTTAAGACTCGGAATCATAATTACAGACAAATAAACTATTTGGTGGCAGATAAGGAGAGAGGCAATTATCTTTCAGTGGCGGTAGGTTAGAAATGGAGTGAATCCTTAGAAAGATTCCCTAGGAGAGCCACAAACCCATCCTGGGACTGTGGAGTTACATTACAATATCAGAAGTGGGTTTGAATGAAGCATTTCTTGTTGGAATCTATTTCTTAAACACAGAAAGGTTAACGAACTGCACCTGCTTCCTTGCAGGAGTGAGTCCGTGCTGCTGTGCGTGCCCCAGCCTGTGGATCCAGCATTCACTGTAGGGCCCATCACTGGACTGGCGCACAAGCTCAACTGCTTTCGAGGTGAGTGTCGTCCCCTTGCTAGGACCAACATGTAATGTCTTCAAGTATGGTTTCTATGGGCAGGTTTCCTACTGTAATGGTCTTTCATCTAGAAGAAAATAGTCTGTGAATAGGTCTTTATATTTACAGTTTCACCATCATCAAACAGACTAAACTCAAGGCTGGTGAAATGTAATAAGAATCAGCCGTATAACAAATTACTTAGAAAAACATAAAAATTTAGAATAGCTCCTTAGGACTTAGAAACATTCTCTGACAGTTTCATGTATACAAGTATTACATGAGGTATACAGAACTGAGTTAATTCAGGATATTTCAACTTCAAATTAAGTGCTTTTAATGATTGTGATATGGGAGACAGTTTTTATTTTTAAGTACATTTCAGGTGAAGTTTCATCGCATTTGTAATTTTAATCGTGTGCATTTTAATCAACCAAAACATACGTGAGTAACTTAAATAACAATGCAAATCTGAGGATCTGTGAATAATAGGAAAGGATTTGGTGGTTGATGAGCCCTTAGATGGAACTCCAGGATAGGTCATGATCAATCAGGCAGATAAAAGGAGTTTGTGCATGAAAGTCGGAAAATGATTGCAAGGAATCTGCACTTTTCAGAAGATGGATTCAAATTTTCTCTTTAAGTATGAATTTGCTTGCCTAAGTGGCAGATCAGATTTCTGGCAAAGTGATAACTTATTTAGGTGTAAGAATGGCTCCCCACCTCATCTCCTGTTCCCAGCCTCCTGCTCTGCCCTGACAGAGAAGAGGCAATGGACCTAAATTTTATTGCTATGGACCTGGCTGCAGTGCAAGAGCTTCCAGTTTTTCAGTTGTTATAAGAATTAGCTAACTAGATGTAGGCATGACAATCCTCCCCTTATATTTTTGAGTTAATAGAAATTGTGATTATTGTAGTTTAGCCATGTACTTGTGCAGATATCCTAACACCCTCTGATTCCAACATTTTTCCAGACAAAAGTTGCCTTTTAATCTTGACCTGTGTTTTCTAGTGAGAGTCTCTTTCTTATCTGAACATAAGAATGTAGAAACTGTTTTCACTGGAACAGTCTCTTTTCTCTACAGTGGAAATTTCCTTCAGTTATGAAGTAAGCAATTACAATATCAGCCTGTTTGAGATTGTGAGAAGTTGGATGTTTAGACCTGAACAGGAAGGTGGATCTTTGAATTCTGACAGACCTGACAATTTTGCTGCATGGGGAGCCCAGTGCTTCTCCTCTGGGAAATACTACTGGGAGCTGGATGTGGACAACTCTTGGGACTGGGCTCTGGGCGTCTGTAAGGACTCCTGGATAAGGAAGAATGGCACCATGATTACACCTGAGGACATATTTCTTCTTTTATGTGTGAAGATGGATCATCATTTCCTTCTCTTGACCAGCTCTCCATTGCTTCCTCACTATGTAGAGAAACCTCTGGGCCGGGTTGGTGTGTTTCTGGATTTTGAAAGTGGAAGCGTGAGTTTTTTGAATGTCACCAAGAATTCCCTCATATGGCGTTACCCATCTGGCTCCATAAATTTCCCTGTCAGGCCTTTCTTTTACACTGGCCACAGATGATCAGGATGAAGAAACCTGACTGTTTGGAAACTGCATGTACAAGAGAGTCCTTCACTGTTGAAGCAAAGGAATCATCTTATTCAGGCTTTTTTTTTCTATTTTAGTGTCACCTCACTTTATTACAGTTAAATAAAAAATACGTAAAATGAAAAATATTTTTGTACACTTTCTTACAATTAAAATAATCTCTTATGGCCCATTACCTAAAATGTATATTGTGATTTTCAACTGCCTTGTGAATTTATTGAATGGAATTCTAGAAATATGTGGGTGCATGATTCCTACTGAATGATCTCATGCAGGAACATAATTTGCATATCACGGACAGACAAGATTTTGTACAATGCATTTCCAAGTGTGAGAGCTCCCTCCTATTGATACAGTAAATTCTACACCTCATCACTTTAGGGAGAAAATTTTATTTTACACCTAAATTTTCACTAAATCTTTGGGCAAAAATAGGGATTTAACAGTCATGCATCCTACAGTGACAAAAACACATTCTGAGAAATGCATTATTAAGTGATTTTTATCACTGTGTGAACATCAGAGTGAACTTACAAAAACCTAGCTAGAATAGCCATCTACAGACATGGGCCAAATTGTGCAGCCTATTGCTTCTCTGAGAACTTGCTAGCAATGCCTGAGCAAGAACCCAAAAGGTTTAACCCACATTGATCTCTGTAGCTGTTTAAGAAAGCAAACAGCATCACCCAGGGAAAAATAGACAGAGGAGCAGACTGTCTGCTTTAAAATGTGTTTATACTTCCAATTCACACAGATTGTGAATTCTCACTGATAACCTAGACCTGAGACAGAATCATCACCTCATGTTACAGTGGGAACATATTAGTATTGGGAAAAAAAAACAAGAAAACAAGACAAAACAAGCAAAACCCGGTTCTGATGAAAACCCAGATTCCAGTGAGTCAATTGAGTGTGTCTACCCATCAAATGGTCATTTTCATGATCACTAATTAAATAATGGCAACAGACGTTCTACTTCCAGTCTAGCAGATGATCCTGACTGACGTGTGGGGTTTCTCAGCTGGGGCTGTTACCTCGAATATATTCAAACCACCTCTCCAGGTTGCCATTTGGGCTTGCTCACAGCATGGCAGTTAACTTTTCAAAGTGAAGATTCCCACAGAGTCAGGAGAAGTACTCTTATGCTACAGAGTAAAACATCAGCTATAGTCACAACACTACATAAAGTAAAGGGACTAGAACACTCAACAGTAGCAGTCTCGAAGTTACATCATAGGAAGAGAATGTGGGATGGAATATATATTTAAGAAGTGGACATTGAGGATCTACATCCAGAGATTGGGGGTCCTATAAAACATGAGATCCAACAAGTCCCTTATAGAAATACCATTCCTGCTCCAGATTCCTATGAAAGGGCAATTGACAATTGATACCAGGTAAATATTCTCTTGGAAATTTTTTTCAAGATTTGGTATCAACTGGACAATCATTATTAACACAACATGGTAAAACCATTGAGGAAGATATACAGGATACTGGAGTAGTGGGAGGGAAGGATGATCCATCTCCTTCAAGATAGCCAGAGGCAGACCCAGAAATTCTAGGACAGTGAGATGAAAAAGGTCAGCGCACCCTTGGCAGGACCCCCTTCCGATGTCTCTAAGTGGCTGGAAACTACTCATGTAGGCCTTCTGAATGCCTTGCACTTTTCAAGATTTCTCGATAATAAGAGCCACTGACTAGAGTTCATAATACATAGAATACCTTCAGCATAGAGGATGAGAAAGTCTTTCTCTCAAAAGCCAGAAATTCAGAAACCTGCAGCCGAGTCATCCACTGGACCGTACTGGAAGTGTGGACTAAAGAGAGAGAAATATTGGCTTTCACCTGAGATAAAAGCTGTTCCATTCTCACTGCCCTGTGGCTCCCGTACTCAAAAGGGAAGGAGAGGTTAGGTCCTATGACTATTCCTTCTTCTGGACTGTAGAACTTTTTGATGCTGACTCAGAGATATGTTCTCTGTTTACTAAAATCTAACGTCTATGAACATTCTGCTGTGAAGGAGATAGGCTGTGTCCTGTCACAAGCGTCTCACCCTGTGCCCATATGTTCCACTCCTCTGGCCCTTACTGATGCATGATGCCTGCCAGAATCACTGAAATTCTTCTCCCACTCCATCAGTCCTCTGGCCCAGTTCTCAGAACAAAGGTCCCTGTCTATCCATTTCTCATTATCTGCACTTGCCCGTCAAATTCACAACATAAGAAAAGTTGGTCATCAAAAATATCCCGGAATGGGAAACAGGGGTTGCCTGTTTTGTCTGAGACCCAGCAATGCAAATGCAGGATTCAAAGGTAGGAAGAGGAAGCAAAAGTGGATGCCCCTGCAACTGCTCAGGCACATCCTTGTGACATCTTAAAAGGTAAAAGGTATTAGAGGTTAAATAATTGAAACAGAGAAAGAGGACAAATTCAGGTGTATGTGGAGAAAGATGTTCTATCAGTGCCTGACACAAAGTAAAACTCTCTTATTTTAATGGGATGTACCCATGCATGTGTCAGAAAAGTAACCCTAGGTGAGGAAAAGCAAAGTCATCGTGAAGAAGGGATCCAGATAAAGAAGGGAACAGGCAACATTTCCTGCACATTTCAAAACGATTCTTGAGTGCTTACATTTCCCGGAATTGGCATGAAGTTTCTGCTGTGTGTCAGTACTCAATGTGAAAAAGACAGCCAAGAGTAATATGGTATTTTGGTTAAGAGCAAAATCTTGAAGTTAAACTGCCTGGGTTTGATTCCCAAACTCACTGCTTATAAGCCTCATTCCTAGAACAAAGTGCCTTTCTCAAAGCAATGTGTGTGGGTGTGGACTGTATAGGTGTGTTACGCATATATTTATATAATATAGTGTTGGGATATACACGGTAATTGTGTACACACACACACACACACACACAAAATCTTGTACCTATATATAGTAATTGAATCAGTACCTTGCAAAAGGGTTAAAATTTACTTAAACAAAATAACAGCTACATGACAGATAAACTGTAAAGGTAGTTCAGCCAAAAGAAAGGCAAAGAAATGGGAATAAGGGAAAGAATAGGAACTCATGAGGAGCAAGGAAAAAAAAAAAGAACAAATCATCCAGAGAGAACCCAAATTTAAGATAGCAATGAGTGAAAGTGCAGCAAAAGTCTTTTCAAAGTTCTTTAAAACTTCTAACATTTGCATGAGAAGATTGATTAGAGAACGGACACATTTGCATATCACCTGGGATGGAGGTTTCATCTGGGTTCTGAGACACCATGATCATGACATACAACAGACACAGATCTCAAGGATCACTGTCTGGAGCTCTCCAACCTGCCTCAAAAGAAAGCAGAAAACGCTGAAAGTCTCAGCTAAGGGATTCACAATCTAGGACTTGGGCTTTAGCCATTTGGACCTTTCTGTATGTTGTCCTCAATTTGTAGAGTTGTGACACAATGCTACTTTTCAGCTCCCAGAACACCTCAAATGACACCACAGGCTGCTCTTCTAGGCTCCTAAACCTTGCTGTGGCTCCTATTCCTATTTGGAAGCCATGGTGGTTCTCAGCTACCCTTAGAGTATGTGAGACAGACACCCCAGCCAGGGTATAGCGGAGCCACGGGAAAATGGGAGACTTAATGAGGCTGTGTGAGGACACTGGGCATATGAAGTATAAAGGACTGAACCCATGTGTTCTGGCTTCAACATTTTTCCCAATCACCCAAGTGCACACCCACTCAGGACTCAACTTGCCCTTTGTTCAGTGACACCTGTCAAGTGTCTTTAAATAAGCTCCCATAGATTAGGGAGGTCTAGCTCCTAGCTTAACAGGTTCAATGAAAGGCTTCACATGACTGACTATCTGTGAGAAATGAATCCTGATTTCATGGAGTTGAGAATATTACAGATTTTATAATTTCTTCACATTTCAGTCCATATTTATTTTATGAATATGTTCCAAAATTTAATTGCTTTCTCTTTTTTTGAAGACGTGTTTATATTTCAGTCCACCTTTATCCTGCAAACTATGTTGCAAATTATTTGATTACTTTCTAACTCTCTCTCTCTCTCTCTCTTTTTTTTTTTTTTTTTTTTTTTTTTTGAGACATGGGTATCTCATTTTACTGTACAATTCTGCATTCTCTATCTCCTGGATTACTCTTTCAAATGTAAATAGATTTTGTACTATCCACTCCACAAGTAATTTATACTGCCTTTTACTTTGTAATTTACTATATACATTGGTTTTATTACACTTTGTGTTTCTGTAACAGAATTCCTGAGGTTAGATGTTTTGTAATAGAAAGAAGTAAATGCCCACAATTCTGGCTACTGAAAGTCTAAGATTAGGCAGCTGAGAGGGACTCAGGCTGAGTTCATTTGTTCCAGGAGGTGGAGAAGGAGCAGGCAGGTACAAAGACATTACGTTGTGAGAGAGAAAGCAAGAGAGAGAAACCAGGAAGACAGACTCTTTTTAAACAACTTGCTCTCTCAAGAACAAATTCATTCCTGCTGAATCTAAAACTTCACCACCCCATCTCACCCCAACAACACGAAGGCATGAATCTATATGTGAGAGATTGATTCCCATGACTCAAACACCTCCCACTAGGCCTTATCTCTCAATACTGATAAACTGGAGATCAGTTTCAACATGGGATTTCACAGGGAGGAGCCAAACCATAGAACATATAATAGTTTAAATAATGGCAGCCTCCATCATTTTAAGTTTTATTTTCTCCTTCCCTATCACTTTATCGTTTTTTTATATATTGAAGATCCAGGCAAAGTTTCAAAATCAGCACTATGAAATATAATTTTGCTGTAATTGTTTAAAACCTGAATATAATATTTTCTTAGACTGAATCTGGGATTCAATCTATTTCTTCATTTTGTTGACATTTGTCACCTAGAATTTGCATTCCATTATGTTCTTGGAAACTTCAATGCAATATTTGTTTATAGTAGTTCTTTTATGCATTTATATATTTGTTTGTTAGCGACACATGTAACATGTACTATGTTCTAAGCGTTGCATTCAAAAGTGAGAATATAGTAGCAAATAAGATAAATTCTGGCCTTACCATTTTAGAATGTACAGTCTAATAGTAAAAAGTATCTACAAATTGAATGAGAGTTTGTTGGCTATTATGAGGAGCTAGCATAATACGCTTAGAGTGTGTAAGAATAACTGTCTGGTCTACAGAGGGTGGGAGGAATTCCCTAAAAATCTTTTGTTTGAAGTTTTCTGAAAAGTAGTGAATGATTAGGATTTAGAGACATAATGTGCCAGATACTTGGATCTACCCATCTAGATCAGACTTCAAGAGAAAACTAAGAGCTCTAGTGAATTCAGTAACTGAGATATTCAGCAGTTTATTCTTCTACCCCAACCTGGTTTAAATATGTGAGTAAAACACATTGTTTACAATGTGAATGCCTTGGATAAATTATGTGACATGCCAGAAACAAGACACAAAGAACCAGGTATTGTACCACTTGATTTGCATGAAATGTCTACAATACACAAATCCATAAAGATCTAAAGTATAGTAGGGGTTTCCAGGTGGGTCAGGGGTGGTGGAGCTGAAAAAAATAAAGAGTAACATTAAAGGTTATTCAGTTATCTTTTGGGGCACAGAAATTGTCCTGGAATCAGACAGTTATGATTGTTGCACACATGTTTATTTAAATAATAAAAATTATAAACAAATGTATATACTCAATGTGCTTATCCCATTTCATAACCACACAACAATTTTGTTGATTCTCAAGTTATGATGAACGCAGACAGTCACACATTGTCCTACTGTCTCACAACAGAAGGTTTGAGATTGAAGTTTCTTTGAACAGGCGTGTTCACCAAGAAATCATCATGAAACCAGACTATCATGGGGAGCCAAGACAAAAGAAAGGTGTCAGCAAAAAAACAGAAAAAGAAAAGCTATATATGAGGGAAGCTTTACAAACGTCATAAAAGCTCTCAACTATGTTGCCGTAATCTGGAAACACCCCAACCCATCCCAAAGGTCTTTGCACATAGTGAGTTAAGTTTAGGAAGATGGAGAGACTATAAAGGTTGTTTTTCTTTAAAGAAAATAGAAAAACACTGCTCACCATGTTGGTCAGGCTGGCATGGAACTCCTGACCTCAGGTGTTCCTCCCTCCTCGGCCTCCCAAATTGCTGCTATTACAGGTGTGAGCCACTGTGCCCAGCCAGCTGATAACTGCTTTGAATTGTGCACCAATATTTACTTTTGAGTCTGTATGACAATTTTCATTTCTTGTAATACACGTATCAGGATTTAATACCAGAGTTATAAGTTGAAGCTTGGCACAGCAGCTAGGGTTTGTCATCTCAGCACTTTTGGGGATCAAGGCAGGAGGATCACTTGAGCCTAGAAGTTTCACTTGTGGGCTTGGAGAAGGAGTGCATGGTTCTATTGAGTGGTGAAAGTAGCTTTCAGCAGGTAAATGGAGTGGCAGAGGAGGATGGAGTGGGAAGATGGTCTTCCCCTGAAGTGCAGCCTCTCAGCAGCAGGGCTCACCTCCAACTACTCTCAGCTGAATTCTCTGTCACTCCACCATGGATGACCTGCCACATCTGCTGGTGCCTGTTGGTGTCCTCTTATTCTTTAGGGCCAAGCTTCCCTAGAGGCTTACAGGGTTCTAACACTTTACAGTTTGTTTAATCTATTTTTCAGAATATCAACTGATTATATATATGTGTATATGTGTGTGCATATATATGTATATATGTATATATATGTGTATATATGTAAACAACAAATCATCAACACTTTTTCACTTCTAAAATACTTTCCCCTTCTCCATCCTGCTGCTTCCTCTGGTAACTTTCTCATTATGCAGGAAACCACAATTTATCTTTCACCTATTCAGGATTTAGAGTCATAAAAAATAAAAACAAACAGAAATTGAGATGCTTGTTTCCTTTTATTGCTTTTTTATTTCTTTACTTATTTTGGTGTTTGCTCCATCTCTTTCTTTTTCAACACTGTTTTTGAATCTGTCAAGCAAAATCACTTAGCAAGGCAACATAATAGATGATTACATAAGGTGGGGAGTGAAAGTTGATCCAGGAATAAGTAACATTGATATCTTAATCATTTATGCCCTCAATAAACACTAGATCCTGTTTGGTATTTGTGGAAACTGAAAGAACGCCTGCTAAAATCCAGGTACACACTCACCTGTGTAATATATCTCTAAACACCTGTAAAAAATAATGAAAAGGCTTTATGCTTTCTCCAAAATGAATCTTCCACTAAGTTCAGTGTGAGATCTGGAGGCAGTTTCTGAAAACATTGTTTTCCTGCCATTTTCCCTTCAGGAAAGCATTTTGCATTTCTTCCCTAATGAAAAACCTAGTGTATCATATTGTCATGAATTAATGTCCTGATAAAATCTGAGTTTTGAAGACATTCTTTATAAAAGTAAAGAGAAAAAAGACCCAGAGAGTCTATTTTCCATGGTAACCGTGAAGAATCTATTCAGTCATCTTCCCTGAGCCCTATTACAAAAGTGAGTGGATGAAAAATAATATTTAGATTCCCCAAACTCCCAACCTTGCCATGTCTCCAAATTAACCTAATGTAAATGAATCACTCACTATTTTATAAATGTTCAAAAAACCAAAATATGTTATTGACTTTAGATGGGGAATATTTGTTGGGGCTTTACCTTGACCACTCCACGTTTTGTTGCTGGTGGCTAAAGTAAGAGAGACCTTTGTTCTGGTAAAATCCAGGAAGTTGGATTAGTTATGGAAATGTGTTTCTGGAAACAAATAATGGAAATAAAAGGAAGAATGCAGTTCAGGAAAGAGGAAAAACACCTATGCTCCTGAATGTTCAACATCCTGATGCCCCATGGTCAGTCAATAC
>CAUYLG010059379.1:0-22637 GCA_963573385.1 Cacajao melanocephalus | reverse complement strand
TATACATTACCATAAGTTAGTTACAATGGCAGGTGGGATAAGAGTATTATTGTAATAACAGTTAAGATGGCAGGATGGGGTGAGGGGCTTGTCCAGGGAAGCTGGGCTGGGCTGTTAGGGACAATGGTGAACGCAGGTGGTGGGTGGGAGACAATCAGCCGAGGCAAGCAGGACTTCAGACGTTCAGGCTGCAGGCTTGCATGTAGAGACCTGACAGTTTTAACTTGTGCTTCTGTTACTGCTAATTAGTTTGATCTCTTTTTTTGAATGTTTATTGGTCATTCATGTTTTCTCTTCTGTAAAATGCTTATTCAAGCCTTAACTCAGTTTTATTGGTTATCTGATTTTTTCTAACTGATTTGTAGGAATCCTGTATTTTGGAGACTGGTCGTATGTGTTACAAATATTCTTGCAGAGGGAGTTTTCTGTTAGACACTCATCCTGGGATGGGCTCCCAGCCTTTATGGTCTGACCCCCAGCTTTCAGTAGGAATCAAAGAAAACGGAAACTCAAGTGCCCTCAAGGCAAAAAACTGGTCCTACAACTTTGCTCATTTCTGTATATTTCCATTTTGCAGCATGACTCCCCAATTCCTTGCCAATTTATTCATATGTTTTAAGAGTTGTTTTTTAAAAATAATTTGATACAGCGTTTTTAGTTACATTCAATGGGTGATTTAGGCTGTGTCTATTTTGGTATGCATAATTTTATAGTGTTTTAAAATATATATGCTGTATATAAAATGTCAAATATCCAGCTTTATTTTAAAATTTTATAACATTAGTTCTTTTCTTGATTGTAATAAACACTTTGTAAAAGTAATTGTAATTACTCTATAATATTGTATATGATAAATTGTTTTAGTTTCCTAATCATATCTTTGTTAGTTAAGCGTATTCCAATATGTGCTGTTTTAATTAATACTTCAGTGAGTAAAGATGTTTTACTGTGCAAAAGATTTAGAATAAATTCCATATGTTTAGGATACGTTTCTTAAGGTAAATTGCAGAAGCTACATTAATGGGTCAAAGATGGGAATCGTTTTAAGACTAAGTGCTTTTCCACAAGAATTGTACCAATTTACAGCTCATCAATGTGTTCAAGAATGCAGTTTTCATTTTACTGAAGTGAACTTAAAAAAAACCCCAAAACTCTCCAGTTTAGAGGACAGCCCTTCCTTCCTTTTAAAGTTTGCATTGAAAGCCATATGCAGCTCCCTTTGGGAATGATTAGTCGATAAAAACTTCTTAGAAAACATGTTAAAATGCATTGGCTAGCAAAAAAGAAAGTTGTCATATCTTCTTTTAAAAATTAAATGTAGAGTATTTATTCTGGGAAATTTAGAATTGATTGTGTTAAATAAAATTTAATATCATTTTTCTTTCTAACTGACTCACTAGGTATCTTGAGAATTACAAATGCTATAGAAAAATTGAAGAGGATATTTACACTAACCTCAGCAACATAGAGGCAGTTCTTGGACAGTCCATGTCCTCAATTCCACTGTCTTACAGAGAAGCTTTAGAGCACTTGGAACAGAGCAAGGTAATAGTATTTGCAATTATCCAGTAAGTCTGTATGCAAAAGATTGCAGAACAAACTGGTGTAGGCAGCAGAGAATATGGCCCTGTTATGACCCATGGAAATCTTCACGCTGAGTTACACACCCACAAATATTCCTCAAATTGAAAGCCAGAGGGTAATGTTATATATATATTTGAGAGAGAGTCTCCCCCAGGCCGGAGTGCAGTTGTGCAGTCTCAACTCACTGCAGTTTCCACCTCCCGGGTTCAAGTGATTTGATTCTCCTGCCTCAGCCTCCTGACTAGTGGGGATTACAGGTGCCTGCCACCATGCCCGGCTAATTTTTGTGTTTTTAATGGAGATGGGTTTCACTATGTTGGCCAGACTGATCTTGAACTCCTGACTTCAAGTGATCCACCAGCCTTGGCTTTTCAAAGTGCTGGGATTACAGGCATGATCCACTGCACCTGGACTAATGTAATATATTAAAGCTTAAAAAAAAAACCAGAAGAGTCCAGACATGGTGGCTCACGCCTGTAATCCCAGCACTTTGGGAGGCCGAGGTGAGTGGATCACGAGGTCAGGAGTTCAAGACCAGCCTGGTCAACATGGTTGAAACCCTGTCTCTACTAAAAATACAAAATTTAGCTGGGTATGGTGGTGTGTACCTGTAATCACAGCTACTTGAGAGGCTGAGGCAGGAGAATTGCTTGAACTGGGACCCAGAAGGCGGAGGTTGCAGTGAGCCAAGATTGTGCCACTGCACTGCAGCCTGGGCTACAGAGGGAGACTGCATCTCAAAACAAACAAACAAAACCAGAAGGAAAGAAATGAAGCAATGGTACTGAGAGATTTAATTAATCAGGTTTACAGGACAGTCATCCCCCCAATAGCGTCCTGTCCTCATTGATGGCTTTTCTAAAGCTTCACTTCTCATGTTACTTTGAGGGGTGCTGTTGGATCAATGACAGAGCCTTCTTGTCCACTGAGCACTTACTGCAACTGTTAAAAGCTCTAAATTCTGGTTACTTTTTAGACTCTGCTACAAAGCAATTTGAGCTTTTGCTTATTTTCATCTGTTAGAATCTATGGTATTATGTTATTTGGATTTGGATGAGGACTCTTAAATCATCTGTAGTTAACATTCACCAAAAACAAAAGCAAACCAAGCAAAACCTTTTAATAAATTGTGCTGGTGGTTGATATAGGGAGTATTGTGGAAAGGAACTACTTAGTAAAATATGAGACTTCAGTTAAAATAACGAAATGTACAGTAGTTCCCCCCTTAACCACAGGGATATGTTCCAAGACACCTAGTGGATGGTTGAGACTGTGAATAACACTGAACTCGATGTATACAATTTTTTTCCTGTACACGCCTATTATAAAGTTTATAAATTAGGTACAATCAGAGATCAACAATAATAACTAGTAATTATAACATTATGCTGTAATAAAAGTTCTGTGAATATGGTCCCTTTCTCTCAAAATATCTTATTGTACTGTTTTCATCCTCCTCCTTGTGATGACATGAGACTGTACAATGCTTGGGTGATGAAATGAAGTGAGGTGAATGATACAGCCATGGCGAGGTAGCATTAGGCTACTATGAGTCAGGAACACAAGCATTTGATAGCACAACAGTTGATCTGATAACCAAGAAGGTTACCAAATGACTCATAGCCGGGGAACATATATAGCATGGATAGGTTGGACAAAGGGAAGATTCATTTCCCAGGTGGGATGGAGAGAGATGGCATGAGATTTTATCAAACTAGTCAGAATAGCACTTACATATTTATTTACAAATAAAACATACATTTTATACAGATAAATCTTGCACATTATTTCCTTCTGGAATTTTCAAATATTTTTGGACCGTTGTTGATCACAAATAACCTAAACCTTGAAAGGAGAAACCAAGATAATGAGGACTGCTGTACTTCTAGATTTTTTTTTTTTTTTTCAAATAAGACAGGGTCTTGTTTTGTCACCTACACTGGAGTACAGTGGTGCAATCATGGCTTATCACAGCCTTGAACTGCTGGGCTCAAGGGATCCTCCCACCCCAGCCTGCTAAGTAGCTGGGGCTACAGGTATATTCCACCATGCCTGGTTAATTTTTAAATTTTTTGTAGAGACTGGGTCTTGCTATGTTGCCCAGATTGTCTCAAATTCCTGGCCTCTAGCAATCCTCCTGCCTCATCCTCCCAAAGTGCTGGAATTACAGGCATGAGCCACCATGCCCAGCCTCTTCTAGAATATTTGCTTTTTGAAAGTATGTTCTTCCTTGGAAAAAAATGGTTTATGGGTCATTATTTGTCCCTGTAGTCCCAAATTCATGCAGAATACAATAATACATAGAGAATTCTTATCTGGTCTAAACTGACTTCGAAAAGCATAAGAAGTGGATCATGCAATGCTTCTGGAAGACTGAAATAATTGTTTCAGATTTAAAAAGAGTTTGTAAGTTTCAGGAAAAAAATAATAGTGTGTCCCTCCTATCTTTTTTCTTTTCTTTCTTAAGGCCTTGGTATCAAATCTTATATCAACCAAAGAAGAGTTAATGAAACTACGACAGATCCTTAGACTCTTGAGACTCAGGTGCACAGAAAATGATGGCATATGTTTGCTCAAGATCGTGTCGGCTCTGTGGGAGAAATGGCTGAGTTTGCTGGAGGCTGCTAAAGAATGGGAGATGTGGTGCGAAGAACTGAAGCAGGAATGGAAATTTGTCAGTGAAGAAGTGAGTGCTTCAGTTTCAACAAACCGTGTAGTTTCTAACGTGTTATTTAAAGTGTTTTATGACTTTCACCTTGTTTTTTATATAAAAAGAGTCCTCAGATGTACCATTTGTCAACATCACTTATACATGATACATGAATGTTTATAGAGGTCAGGCCTTATTAAGATAACCTCCAAGAACTGATTCAGATTTTATTATAATAGTGCCTATTTTGATAGCAGATAATTCTTATTAATTAGTGACTACTATCTGGTTTGAGCTTCACAGTCTTTATTGTGAAAATAACTTAACCCCTCTCGGAAATAACTGCCTCTACATTATACTAAAGCTTAGAATTAGGTAACATGCATAATCACCAAATAATTTTGAAATTATCAATAATTTGTTTGTTTGTTTGTAGAAAGTGATTTATTTACATAGAGAAACAGGAGAAGGAGAGAGAAGCAGCTAGCTCTCACACTGAGTGAGAGAAGGAATAGCCACTGTCACACTGGGTGAAAAGGGTTCCCAGAGGAAGAAAACCAGAGAAGGAAAACTCCCCTCACACTGAAAGAATCCAGAAAAATGGAATCCAGGAGAGGAAAGACAGCTTCCACACTGGGTGGAAGGGGACAGAGAGAGAGATGGAGTTTAGGAGGGGAAGACAGGCTTCCATGAGAGAGTATGGAAGGGGACCCCAGAGGGGAAATCCAGAAGGGGAAAGAGAGCTCCCATTATGTAGGAAGTAATTTTTAACTATGGAAATTAACTGCAGTTGTTAAGTGTGGACCTAAAAATATGTGAGGTTATGGTGTTCTTTTGGAAAATGGTCTCAAAACCTGCATGATACATATCAATCACAAATGTTCATTTAACCTTGGTTCAGGATTCAGGTATCACCTGTATTTAGGAAGAAAAATAATTTAGAAAATTAAACCGGGTGCAGTGGCTCACATCTGTAATCCCAGCACTTTGGAAGGCTGAGACAGGAGAATTGCTTGAGCCCAGGAGTTCTAGAACAGCCCAGGCAATGGAGTGAACCCTGTCTCTACAAAAAATAAAAAAATTATCTAGGCGTAATGGCACATGCCTGTAGTCCCAGGTATTTGAGAGGCTGAGGTGGGAGGATCTCTTGATGGGAGGTCAAGACTGCAGTGAGCCATGATTGCGCCATTGTATTCTAGCATTCTAGCCTGGACAAAAGAGTGAGACCCTGTCACACACACACATGAAACCATCCAATTATCTTAGGATGAAATGTTAACCTCTATCCACTATACTATCATATTATCTTGCTTAAAACTATTATCTGTAAAAATGAGTGTTATGTCAGTGGTCCTTGTGAGGCTTGACTAGTGAATAGTCTTTTGAATGTTAAAGTACACTTTGTAAATTATACTTTTGATTGGTGCTGCTGGCCCCAGTGCTTGCCTGTTGATAATAGTACAATTTATTGAGTTACTATGCTGTGCTGAGAAGGCAGTTCACACCTGTTCTCACTGAATCTTTGCATTGTCCCTGGGAAGTAAATATTTCACTATTTTATAGATGGGAAAACTGAAGCACTGACAGATTAAGTAATGGCACATGGCCCTCAGGTAGAGATTGATTAAGCTGTAAGCCCTTGTGGACTGGGGCTGGAGCTGGGGCTGTCTTGCTTAAGGCTGTAACCTTGGAACTTGGCTAGGGCCCTGCGCTTAGTGGGTACTTACTTAGTAAATATTTGTTGAGGAACGTCTCCTATTCAAATTCAGATCTGGGCTGATTCTAAGATTTTGCTCTTTTTATTTTATCACATTACTCTATACCCATTTACAATTATGTCTCATTAATTCAGACTCCATTTATATAGAACTTTCTAATGATTCACATAAGCATTTGACAAAATCTGCTAACAAAATGGATTTTCAAAGATTAGCACAAGCAAAAACAGTGGTTTCATGTAATGACAATAATAAAAACAACTACTAAATTGAGCACTTATTGTGTGGCAGGCATAGTAGGCATAGTTCAGAGCACTAGCCAAGATTCTATGAGGATATTTTTATTATCCTTACTTTGTAGATGAGGAAAGTGAGACACAATGAGACTGAGTAACTTGCACAAGGGGTAGAAGAGGATTCAAACTTAGACTCTGGTGCCTAACCATTAATCTGTCAACTTACATGATACATACATCAAACTGATATAAGACTTTAATGTAGCTTTTATCCATTCAATAAAAATTACATTGTCTAACAACCCATACATGTAAGCTTCTGTTAGCATGATTGGTGCTTTTATATATGACAAAGTAAATTTCTGTTTTAAACATCCCTATAGTAGCATAATAGTTCAGTCTTTGTGAAATAAAGTTTATATAAGTAGACTTTTTAAAAACTTAAATGCCTAGTTTATAAGTTTAAAAATTAAAAACTAAATTTAAATTTTGATTGAACTCATGTCCCCCGACTAAAATTTTACCTCCCTGTTTTCTTAAACAGAATCTGCTTACTATAACTATTCACTTGGGTTATTCAGAATCATCATTTTATGCTTTGGTGATCATAATGTGCTAGAAGAAAGTCACATTGTCAAAGATAATGAGAGATATGAGGCTGACCTCTTCCACTTGCACTAACAGTCATTTCTTTGTTGATTCCCTTCTCTGCTGGGTTCTGGGTTTTTCGGTCTCCTTCACTGGATTTGCATATGGTGCAAGTATAGGTCCATCCCCCTTTCTAGACTGGACTTTACAATTGACCGTGACCTTAAATTTTTTTTTTTTTTTTTTTGGAGACAGAGTCTCACTCTGTCGCCCAGGCTGGAGTGCAGTGGCATGATCTTGGCTCACTGCAACCTCCGCCTTCTGGGTTCAAGCAATTCTCCTGCCTCAGCCTCTCCAATAGCTGGGATTACAGGCATGCACCACCACGCCCAGCTAATTTTTTGTATTTTTAGTAGAGACGGGATTTCACCGTGTTAGCCAAGATGATCTCCTGACCTTGTGATCCGCCCGCCTCAGCCTCCCAAAGTTCTGGGATTACAGGAATGAGCCACTGTGCCTGGCAACCTAAAAGTTTTGTAACCAGTTTTATTAGGATCTCATGTCTAAGGAAAATCATCAAGGGATCCCAGAGCCTCTTCTAGGTGGAAAAGTGAATGCGCAGATTTTTTGGCAACTATTTTACTGATTCTGAGGCTGTCTTCACACTTTTTCGTGTAAAATAGGTTGTTCTGACAAGTGCACACAGTCACATGATCACCAGCAAAATCAAGGTGTAAGACAATTCCGTCACCCTAGAAGTTTCCCTTGTTCTTCTTGGGGGTCAGTCCCTTCCATAACCTCCAGCCTCTGGCAAACCATTCATCTGTTTCCGTTCCCATAGTATTTCCATTTCAAGAATGTCTTGTGAGTGACTTCCCTCCAGTTTGTAGCCTTTTGAGTTTGCCTTTTTTTCACTAAGTATAATGCACTTGAGATTCATTCTTGCTGCTGTTTGTATCAGTAGTTAATTTCTCTTGATTCCTGAGTAGTATTGCATTGGGTGGGTGTGATACAGTTTGTTTATTCATTCACAAGTTGAAGAATTGCCTAGTTTTGGGGTAAAATTACTGTCCTAATAAAAATTGTTCTCCCTCTTGTATTTCCCCTTCTCAGTCACTTAGCAACTTCGCAGTGGACAGCAGAGCTTGGGGCTGAGGCTTGCAAATGGGTGGTTTATTTTGGAAATTGATCCCACGGAACAGGAGTGGGAGACTAGGTGAACTGAAACAGGAAAGGTCTGAGCCTTTAGTCACTTTACTCTTACTGGATTGTGGTTGCTACAGCCGCCCATTTCTGGTTATTATCGGGTTAAATCTGCACATTTCTGATGTGTAAGCACCAAGAGGTGCCCCATTAAGTCCTGGATTACAGATATAGTTTTTTCAACCCTGATGCACATCGGAAACCCTAGATGTACAATTCTCCCATTGATGTAGCAATTTCTTTATTTGCATGCTAGTTTCTAGCAGAGGGACACAAAATGACTCAGTCGAACCCTTATCTTATTCCCTGGTGGAAGTGTAGTTGTCTGGCGAAGAACCAGGACTTCTAATCCAACTGAATTTAGGTTTGAGGTGCTGAGAAGCACCCACTGCATGCCTGGGTCTCTTCGACGGTGGCCAGTCTACATCTGCATCCATGTATTCTATTTATTGGGTACCCAACTGGATCTTATAGCCCAAATGGCAGGGCAGCTTATGCCACGGTCTGACCCTCCTGCGGTGCCTTTTCTCTAGGCCCCTCTCGATGTTGGCAGTATTCTGATAAATGGATCTGAGCGGTAATCCCAAGGATAACATATACTGCCTCCCAGACCCCAAAAGGTCCATTCAATGCATGTGTCTCTTTCTTAGTGGTAGAGTTACAAGGTTGAACAACTTGACCTTTACCTTAAAGGAGAAGTTCTGGCATGTCCCAGGCCACTGGACCCCTGGAAACTTAACTGAAGCTGGGGCTCCTGAATTTTCACAGGCTTTGTTTCTCATCCTCTGGCATGTCTGACTGGACATTCAGGTTCCTTCCTCACCATTTCAGTTAGCATGATATCATTAACATAGATGACTGGAGTGATATTCCGTAATGTCATGATTGCAGAATCCGTGACTGTGTTTGAACACAGAGCAGGAGAGTTAACCATCACTGAGGCAGAATGTGGTAACTGAGTAGGGCAGTTGACAAGTGGGCCAGGGGATTCAAGGTGGTGGAGGGGCATAAGAATGACCTGATTCAGGGGCCTTTGAGATTTTTTTCTATATCTTAGTTGAGTTCAGGACTGGTGGAACTCCCAGTTTCTAGATATATGATGTAATAGGTTATGTATTTCTGAGTTCTGTGTACACCATTATTAATAAATACTTGATTGGTTCAGTTTGTGTCTGGGTAATTAGAATCTGCTGAACTTACTTTTTGAGCATATAGGGATTGGAAGTGAAAGGAAAGAGACCTGCAGAAAAATTTTTCATATCTAAAAGTTGCCCAACCTCTTCTACTTAGTGAAAGCAGTTTGGTGGAGCTCATATGCTTATCTCAGGAGAAATGTTGCTTTATCCAACTGAAATCCGAAGGAGAAATAAATTATTTATGAAGATAAGCAACAGGATTTTCTTCATCCCACAATAGCAATATTCCATTTTTTAAAAAATATTAAAAAAATTTTTTTTTTTATTTTTTAAAGACGGGGTTTCACCATGTTGGTCAGGCTGGTCTTGAACTCCTGACCTCAGGTGATCCTCCCGCCTTGGCCTCCAAAGTGCTTGGATTACAGGTGTGAGCCACCACACCTGGCCGCAGTACTCCATTTTAATCACACATCTACATGAGCAATAGCTGGGAATTATGGGATTGTGGGATTCTGATAGTAGACGATTAATATTCTCAGCTATAGGAAAACAGACTAGGATATGGCATGAGGAACCCTCTGAAGAGAGAGCATACAAAAATTATGGCTGCTTCAGGTCCTGGCATGGTTATTGTATATTTTACTTATTTTAGTTCTTTGTTTTTGTTTGTTGAATTAGATTGAACGAGAAGCAATTATTTTAGATAATCTTCAGGAAGAACTCCCTGAAATTTCCAAAACAAAAGAGGCAGCCACCACAGAAGAACTCTCTGAGCTGCTAGACTGTTTATGTCAATATGGAGAGAACGTGGCGAAGCAGCAGCTGTTACTGACTCTACTTCTTCAGCGCATCAGAAGTATCCAGAATGTTCCCGAAGGCTCAGGGGCTGTGGAAACTGTGCCAGCGTTTCAAGAAATTACTTCTATGCAAGAACGATGC
Organism: Cacajao melanocephalus; assembly: GCA_963573385.1. Taxonomy (NCBI): domain Eukaryota; kingdom Metazoa; phylum Chordata; class Mammalia; order Primates; family Pitheciidae; genus Cacajao; species Cacajao melanocephalus. Next base: position 12,583 of record CAUYLG010059379.1, on the reverse strand, counting down.
AACCAGTAAGATTTATGAAAAATGATTAAGGACATGTGCTTGACAATTATGGCTCAAAATTTAGAAAATATGTATAGAATAATGGCAAATGATATAATAGAATTGAGGTGAGACAACACTGGTAGGTATAAAAAGGGATAGAAAATATTAATAACTGTAATTAAGCACACTTTTTCCATGCTGATATTGATGAAAGTGAATATCCTTGCAATTTCCTTTTTTTTTTTTTTTGCCCTTTTTCTTGTTTAGTAATACATATTCATTACAGAAAATTTAGAAAATGCGAAAATTACAAAAATTAATATAAAATCTACCTTAATGTCACCACTCAGCAACAACCACTGCCAATCATTTTTTTCTCCTTTTTTTTAAACTATGATTTTGTTTTTAAATAAGTTGAGATCAAAATACTTATACTGTTCTGTATTCTGCTAATTTATCAGCAAATTCCGTTTGCCTTTTTATGCCCTTAAATGTTCTTTTAAAACATAACTAGCTGTGGCTGGGCATGGTGGCTCATGCCTGTAATCCCACCATTTTGGGAGGCAGGTGGGTCACCTGAGGTCAGGAGTTCGAGACCAACATGGAGAAACCCTGTCTCTACTAAAAATAACAAAAAATCAGCTAGGTTTGGTAGTGCACGCCTGTAATCCCAGCTACTCAGGAGGCTGAGGCAGGAGAATCACTTGAACCTGGGAGGCAGAGGTTGCAGTGAGCTGAGATCGTGCCATTGCACTCCAGCCTGAAAAACTCCATCTCAAATAAAATAAAATAAAAAATGTAACTAGTTGTATAATTTCTACCTTATAGATATGCCATAATTTATTACACCAAGCCTCTAATAAGGAATCTTTAAATTGTATGGTTTTGTTTTTAATTTTCATAACACTGCTGTGAATATTCTTATGCCAGAATCTATATTTTTATCTGCGACTAATTCATTGAGAAAGATATTGAGAAATAGAGTCACTAGGTCAAAGAATATAATAATTTTATGGCTGGAGGTCCTCTGAAGAAAAGAACTGTTTTTTTTCTCTCTTCCCTCACACACCATGTAACAAAGCACTTCTGACACCATGTTGGGTGGCCACGGAGAGCGGGGGGGTCCCCATACACCAAGCAGTTCTTGAGCGGACACCATTCATTTCTCACACTGTCCACCCAGAGACAGCATGAGATCACACAGGCTGGAGGCACAATCCATCCCACAAGAGGCCCTCCACTTCAGATGCGAATCACAAGCAGCAGGTTGCTACCTATATATTATACTTCTCCTTTATTTTATTTATTTATTTTTATTTTGAGACAGAGTCTTGCTCTGTCACCCAGGTTGAAGTGCAATGGCACGATCTTGGCTCACTGCAATCTCTGCTTCCTGAGTTCAAGCAATTCTCCTGCCTCAGCCTCCTGAGTAGCTGGGATTACAGGCATGCACCACCATGACCCACTGATTTTTGTATTTTTAGTAGAGGAGGGGTTTCACCATGTTGGCCAGGCTGATCTCAAAACTCCTGACCTCCCACGGTACTGAGATTACAGGCGTGAACCACCGCGCTCAGCTGGTACACTTCTGACCGATAGGCTGTAAATCAAGGGAGACACCTTTCTTAGGTTCAATTTATTTGCTAGAGTGGCTCACAGAACTCAGGGAAACATTTTACTCATATTTACCAGTTTATTAATTTTATTAATAAAGGATATAATGAAGGCTAGGGATGAACAGCCAGATGGAAGAGGTGTCTAAGGCACAGTATAAGAAGGGGCGTGGAGCTTCCCTGCCTTCTGGGTGGTTCAACCTCCAGGAACCTTCAGGGTTTCAAATCCAGAAGCTTTCTGAACCCTCTTGTTTTTGGTTTTTTATGGAGTCTTTATTTTTTAGTCATGATTGATTACATAACTGGCCATTGGCAATCAACTCAACCTTCAGCTTCTGTCTCCTCCCCAGATATTTGGGGGTGTATGTTGGAGGGTGGGGTGGTACTGAAACTTCCAGCCTTCTAACTACCTAGTTGGTTCCCCTGGCAGCCAGCCCTAATCCTGAGGCTACTCAGGATCCTACCTAGAGTTGCCTCCTTAGAACTAAAGATGCTCCTATTACTCAGGAAATTACAAAGGTCTTAGGAGCTCTGTGTCAGGAACTGGTCAAAAACCAAGTATTAGAACAAAAGACTCTCCTAGCTAGCACTCCTGTCTACAAGGGTATTAAGAGCTCTGTCTTAGGAACCAGAGCAGAGATCAAGCATATATTCGTTAGATCACAATATCATAGATACTTACCAAATAACCCTCAAGAAAGATTTTACCCACTTCAGTGCCTCTTCTGATGTTTGCTACATCCGTAGCAAAATGGGTCAGCTCAAGAGAAAAAGGCCAGTGGGTTATCTGTTCCCAAGAGCCCACCCATGACTCCTTTCACACCTCTAAGTCATTTTCATTTGAGCTCAAGGATGACATAGAGAAGAGAGGACAGAGATGTCAGTTACAATGTAATGTGTGAAAGGAGAATATTTGGGGTGAAAGGTTTGGAGAGATTTTTGATTGAGTGATAGATTTTGATACCTGTTTGTATATGTGGTACATCCATTGTTGAAAGTTGTTACTTTGTTTCTTAGAGGAGTTAACCATCCTTTAGGAGCTATTCAGGCATTTCATTAATTGTTGCAATAAAAGTGTTTCGCAGAAAAGCGGGATAAAGAAACAATTATATTTTGATGTTCTCTTTTAGGCTCCGTCAGAAAGCTCAAAAAAATAAGGAACTGGTGCAGACTGAAATCCAAGAAAGACATTCCTTCGCAAAAGAGATCGTTGCTTTGAAGAATTTATTTCAACAGACCATAACTTCTTTCCAAAATATGGCATTCCAGGACCACCCAGAAAAGGCAGAACAACTCGAGGTTAGTGAGGAATTAATTAGTGAATGTGGCAGGCACAGGCCCACAGTCTTGTATCCAAAGTCCTTGGGCTGGAGGTAACTCAGTGGCTGGGTTTGGGGGAGTGGTCTGGGGAGAGAGAGAGGCACATGCAAAGGCCCTGTGGCATGACATGGGCAGAACTGAGGGAGAAGATCTGTGTGGCTGGAGAGGAGGGAACAGAGTTGAAACAAGGCTGGAAGATAGGCCAGTCTGAACCAAGCAGCCTGCTTTCAACTACGTTTCCAGTGTGTTTGGTGAACAAGGGCCTCAGACCACTCTTGAGTAGCATGATAGGTTACTCTTTTGGTAGCACATGGTGCCCTGTCTCTGATAGGGGCTTTGTACACCCTACAGGTCATCTGGAATCTCATTTCATTTTTTTTTATTACTGTATTTTAAGTTCTGGGGTACATGTGCAGATTGTGCAGGATTGTTATATAGGTATACACATGCCATGGTGGTTTGTTGCATCCATCCCCTCATCTTCTACATTAGGTATTTCTCCTAATGTTATCCTTCCCCAATCCCCCCACCCGCGGGTATCCCGCCCCTAGACCCCCATCCCCCAACAGGCCCCAGTGTGTAATGTTCTCTTCTCTGTGTCCACGTGTTCTCATTGTTCAACACTCACTTATGAGTGAGAACATGCGGTGTTTGGTTTTCTGTTCTTGTGTCGGTTTGCTGACAATGATGCTTTCCAAATTCATCCATGTCCCTGCAAAGGACATGAACTCATCCCTTTTTATGGCTGCATAGTATTCCATGGTGTATATGTGCTATATGTTCTTTATCCAGTCTATCATTGATGGGCATTTGGGTTGGTTCCAAGTCTTTGCTGTTGTAAACAATGCTGCCATGAACATACATGTGCATGTGTCTTTATAGTAGAATGATTTATAATCCTTTGGGTATATACCCAGTAATGGGATTGCTGGGTTAAATGGTATTTCTATTACTAGATCTTTGAGGAATCACCACACTGTCTTCCCCAATGGTCAAACTAATTTACACTCCCACCAACAGTGTAAAAGCATTCCTATTTCTCCATATCCTCTGTAGCACCTGTTGTCTCCAGCTTTTTAATGATCATCATTCTATTTTTTATTTATGTTTTGAGACAGAGTCTCACTGTGTCGCCAAGTGCCAGGCTGCAGTGCAGTGGCGCAATCTCGGCTCACTGCAACCACTGCCTCCTGGGTTCAAGCAATTCTCCTGCCTCAGCCTCCCAAGTACCTGGGACTACAGGCTCGTGCCACCACACCCAACTAATTTTTGTATTTTAGTAGAGACGGGAGTTTCACTGTGTTGGCTAGGATGGTCTCGATCTCTTGCCCTCATGATCCGCCCACCTTGGCCTCCCAAAGTGCTGGGAATGATCGCCATTCTAACTGGCATGAGATGGTATCTCAGTATGGTTTTGATTTTGATTTCTCTGCTGACCCGTGATGATGAGCTTTTGGAACCTCCTTTCTTCAGAATAATCTCTTCTTTCATTCCAGTCCAGTGGTGACAGTCCAAAAGGATGTTTGGAAGTTTATTCAAAAGTCACATTTCAGCTGGGTGCGGTGGCTCACACCTGTAATCCCAGCACTTTGGGAGGCCAAGGCAGGTGGATCACTTGAGGTCAGAAGTTCAAGATCAGCCAGGCCAACATGGGGAAACCCCGTCTCTACTAAAAATACAAAAATTAGCTGGGTATGGTAGCATGTGCCTGTAATCCCAGGTCCTGGGATGCTGAGGCAGGACAATCACTTGTACCCAGGAGGCAGAAGTTTCAGTGACCCGAGATGGTACCACTGTACTCCAGCCTGGCTGACAGAGCGAGACTCCATCTCAAAAAAAAATAGAATAAAGTCACATGCTGTCTGACCAGAACTTTTGGTTATTAATGTTGGAAAGTAAACAAGCAGTCTTCATGGAAAAGCCTTCTAAGTGTACCTCTGAATGAAAGCCTGTACTCCTGGACTAGGTACAGATAAAACGGGATGACATTTGCTTCTTAAACCCCGTCTTTGAATGTCATTATTCTCTAACTTTCTCTTTCTAGATTTGTCCTCTGCTGAGGATTAAGAAAAGGAAAACAGTGACACATCACAGAGTTATTTAAAATTGTGATCATTCTTCAGTGCAGTTACTCAAACCATAATCACAAATAATGCTACTGAACAGCTACTGTACAAACAAAACAAACAACAAAAAAGCCACAGTCAAGTCAAGAAGTATTTTTCCACTTGATCTTTGGGAAACTTTCCCAAACAAATGAGTTTCTCCTTTATAATCACTGCAGGAGAAGATAGATCGGATTTGGTTTCTAGGCCACAGCCAATAGACCATTTGTTCAGGTTTCTTTTATCTCCTAAAAACCTACATTCTTTGTATGGAACGGGAACCCTCCCATTTGAAAGAAGTTGAGCTCTGCTGGGCTGTCTAATTACATGAAAGTAGACACTTCTGCTCCAAGCGTGGGGCTTTTAGTGGCCTTGAATCATTGTGATGATAATGGAGGAAGAAGCAGAAATAGCAACACGTTAATAACAACAACAAAAAACTTCTTTGAAACTTTTTTCCCCTGCTTGCGGCTTTTTAGATCAGGACTGCAACTGAGATAGTATTAAATCCTAAAGGTACTTCAGAAGCAGGGGGTGTTGTAATGTCTTTTCTAGATAATGGTGTGACACTATGAAGAGATATCAAGTTTAATTCTTACAAATTAGCATCATCTGACTAAACTGAGTATCTCTCAGGCTTAATCAGCTTGTATCACTAGTGGGGTTTTGTCATGCAAACCGTACTCCTTTAAGTCATAAGGATATGCTGGAAGGCTGCTTTCACTGAGTTGAACTTTTCCCCAGTCCTGTGAGTTATTGAAACTCTCTTAATGTTTTCAGGAGCTTCAAAGCATCCTTAAGAAAGGGAAGCTAACTTTTGAAAATATTATGGAAAAACTACGAATCAAGTATTCTGAAATGTACACCATAGTCCCTGCAGAGATTGAATCCCAGGTGGAAGAATGCAGAAAAGCTCTAGAAGACATAGATGAGAAGGTAATAATAATGTTTATACTACTGTTATTATTTATGGAGCCGAATGACTGTCAAGAGGAAAGTATCATTTAATGTCAAATTCCGTCTGCCAGGATTTCAGCTATGACTACTTTTAAGAGTTAAGTGACCATTTTGTATACTGAATACTAAGATAAAGATGCTTTAAATATGTGACATAACAGCATTAGATAATTTATATATATTTAATTATCAAAATGCTTGTTCTTCTCTTGCATGTTATAATACAGTTATATAATATCTTTTACTGGTTTTGTTTGCTTTTGTACAACCCCTGTACAACCACTTGAACATTTTGGATGTTAACATTTTGCTTTAAAATATATTCTTTGAAACATTTTGACATTACAACTGAGGACAATAAGAATACAAATCTCACAACTCACTAGGAATAGTACTTAGCATGTAGTGTCTGTCTAATGATGATGTTAACAGAATTCTCATAAAAAGTACCTGAGCAAATCTTTACACCTGAAAGTCTAGATTTGAAGAAAGGTTGGAAAATATTTTATAATACTAGAAACATAGGAGCTTAGCAAGATCTTTTGATTGGATTGTAAAAAGACAACCCATATCAAACAGAAGAATATTCTGTTTGGTTTGGTATCCACAGAAGGATTTTTTTTTTTAAAGACTAGAGTACTTATAACTTGATAAATAAAATAGATCTTAAACACAGAAAATTCAGATCTCAAACTTAGCTGCTAGAATGGATCATTAATTCTATGACAGATTTCTCAGGAAAATCTCACATGTAAAAAAACATGTAAACCTTTCATGTGTACTTATAACAAATCTTTTTTATTTAACACGCAAGAAAACCTGTTTGGTACTTTCTCAAGGATCATGTACTATTGATTTTATTTGAGGAAAATACTGAAAGTTTTGAGAGAAATTAAATGCTTTTATCATGAATACTTATGAAAGTCCTTAGCAGAGTAAATTAATAATCAAAACCAGTTGTTCAAATTCAAGGTTGAAAATTTCCGCTGTGAACCTGTATATTTGTAACCAACAGCAACTAATTTTTATTGTGTGATGCGTCCAAAGGAAGTTCAGGAGTCCGGGGGATAGACACAGTACCACTGCGTATAATTCAAATGGCTACATACGTTTCCTAAATCATGATCTGTCCTAATATATCTAAATGGTGTACATTTCTACCAGGAGAATAAGTGCTCAAAATATCAGAAAACTTTCTCTTGTGGTAATTTGTGACACAGCCAGCAATAAAAAACTAATGCAGGACCAAAGTAGGATTCTTTTTTCTAATAATATTGACTGCAGTTTGGTCTAGGAAATAAAGACATGATAGAAAAGTATCAACAGCCCGATGTTGTGAATAGAGCCTGGGACTCAATGTGGGGACTCGGGGCTTCTTGGGACAAGTTCAGCTACTTCCTTGACAAATTACTATAGCAAGTCATTTAGCCTGTGTTTCAGTTTCTGCATCTGCGTACTGTCTGCATAGGATGGTTTTAGTCTCAATGGTTACACAGATTTAGAGAGAGAGAGAGAGAGAGAGAGAGAGAGAGAGTGTGTGTGTGTGTGTGTGTGTTTAGAAAACAAAGAATTATACAAAAGCATAAAGTATTGTTATTTAGTAGCTGCTTAGAGAAAGCCTTATCAAATAGCAAAACAAGAACACAAATACCATTCAATGTATCACATTTAGAAAGTGATACATTCAACATTCATTTATTATCTTTCCTAGTACAAGTTTTGTTTATTTGTTTGTTTTTAAGAGAATCATTTAGATAAAAAACATTACACTGTTCATTAGCTAAGTTTCTGATGGCTGGGAAAACATCTACTACAAGTGGTTGCACAGAGGATAATTAAGCTCTGTGCATCCTCAAGAAATAGCTGCTTTTAGAAGGTTGTTTCATGCAAATGAGTACTTTGATGGCAATTACATTTAAAAGTCAGCTTGAGTAAGTTTGGTTTTACTGAAAACAGATCTATGCAGAGGATTTTCTTACAGAATAGAAAGATCGTATAAAAATTGTTTATCCTCCAAGAATTCTTTTTTTTTTCTTCCCGAGACAGAGTCTTGCACTCTTGCCCAGGCTGGCGTGCAGTGGCGCTATCTTGGCTCACTGCAACCACTGCCTCCCAGGTTCAACCAATTCTCCTGCCTCAGCCTCCCGAGTAGCTGGGATTACAGGTGCCCGTTGCTGCACCCAGTGAATTTTTGTATTTTTAGTAGAAACTGGGTTTCACCATGTTGGCCAGGCTGGTCTCAATCTGCTGACCTCGTGATCCACCCACCGCTGCCTCCCAAAGTGCTGGAATTATAGGTGTGTGAGCCACTGCGCCTGGCCCCCCCCGGAATTCTTTTATATCATTTGATCCATATGGGCGTGTTTCAAACAGTCCACTCAGTAGTTTTGCCCAACACAGCATATATCTGTAATACATGTTACATTACATTGAACAGATTTTTATTTAAGATTGAAGACGTCAAGTAAACACACTTGCCATTTATTAGTCTGCTTATTCACCTTCTTATTAACACATTTGCCAGAATTTCTTCCCCCAGCCCTTAAAAAATTTTTACAAGTTGAAACAGAGTGACTACCACTTTTGTTGTTCGAACCTGTGAATAAAGTGCAGACAACCTCTCTAAGCCAACTGTGTCTTTCTCTCTTTAACAGATTAGCCATGAAGTCTTAAAAAGCTCACCGTCATATGCAATGAGGAGAAAAATAGAAGAAATTAACAATGGGCTTCATAATGTTGAAAAGATGTTGCAGCAGAAAAGCAAAAATATTGAGAAAGCACAAGAAATTCAAAAGGTAAAATCTTTCTGTAACTCCCTTGAGCATTTAGTATTTCTGACCCACTCCTCCGCTGTTCAGTAGTCATCACAAAGTGAGTTTTTTGAATTACTCTGAAGCACAGAAACCCTAAATCAAATCTACATGGGCATCACCTAAAGAGGCTTGATAGGGAAAGTTGCATTTGAAAATTATTCTTTTGGCCAGGTGCGGTGGCTCACGCCTGTAATCCTAGCACTTTGGGAAGCCAAGGCAGGGCAATCACTTGAGCCTAGGAGTTCAAGACCAGCCTGGCCAACATGACAAAACCCCGTGTCTACTAAAAATACAAAAATGAGCCGGGCATGGTGGCGCATGCCTGTATTTCTAGCTACTTGGAAGGTTGACGCATGAAAATCCCTTGAACCCAGGAGATGGAGGTTGCAGTGAGCTGAGATCATGCCACTGCACTCCAGCAGGAGTGACAGCGTGAGACTCTGTCTCATGAAAAAAAAAAAAAAAACTCTGTTTTTCCATGGTGGGCATATACTCAAACTTCTGAGAGCCTGTGATTTTGAACTAGCATTTTCATAAGTAAAGGAAAGGAAGGATTTTATCTTGGGGATACTGATGTTAAAAATCATTCAGTAGAATATGAAAAATATTAAAGCTGTTTTTAAGACTGCCAAGGTTTAAAAAAAAAATTCCAAATTTATTTCCCTTGTAAAATGTCTTATACAATAAAATCTTAGGTAAAACTGTACATAAACATACTATTCTACTTCTTTTTTTGAGGTGGAGTCTTGCTCTGTAGCCAGGGTGGAATGCAGTGGCATGATCTTGGCTCACTGTAACCTCCGCCTCCTGGGTTCATGAGAGTCTCCTGTCTCAGCTTCTTGAGTAGCTGGGATTACAGGTGCCTGCCACCGTGCCTGGCTAATTTTTTTGTATTTTTAGTAGCGACCGGGTTTCACTATGTTGGCCAGACTGGTCCCCACTCCTGATCTCCTGATCCATCCGCCTCAGCCTCCCAAAGTGCTGCAATTACAGGCATGAACCACTGCGCCCAGCCGCTATTCTACTTCTTAATTCGCAAGTAAAACTCCAGCATAGGGAAAGGATTATCGTTCTAATCTATGTTTTTTACTTCTTTCTAATCCATGTTTCAAGGAAATATTTTTAATAATTTGGGGCTTTTGGCCTTGCGTGGTGACTCACTCCTGTAATCTCAGCACTTTGGGAGGTCGAGGTGGGTGGATCACAAGGTCAGGAGTTCGAAACCAGCCTGGCCAACATGGTGAAATGCTGTCTCTACTAAAGATACAAAAAAATTAGCTGGACGTGGTGGCGGGCACCTGTAATCCCAGCTACTCAAGGGGCTGAGGCAGGAGAATCACCTGAACCCAGGAGATGGAGGTTGCAGTGAGCCGATATCGCACCACTGCACTCCAGCCTGGGCAACAGAACGAGACTCTACCTCAAAAATAATAATAATAATAATAATTTGGGGCTTTTAAAATTGGTTAGAATATGGCTCACTATTGGACAAATCTTAAGCAGGGAAACCTAATTTAACAAGTTAGATTTTCCTAGTTCTCAACATAGGAGAAAAAATGTTCTTAAGCAGACATTAAGAACTGAATATTTTACCTTTGAAATTTTCCTCTGCCCAGCAAAGTTCAGATTTGAATCCAACCTATTGGTTTCTTGAGTCAAAAGCAGTTGTTCCTAATACATGTTTCTAGAGCTTTTTGCCTCTGCATTCATCCCGAGTCAGCAGATAATTTTCTTTTTTTAATTTTTGAGATAGTGTCTCATTCTGTCACCCACACTGGAGTGCAGTGGTGTGATCAAAATTTACTTCAGACTTGACCTCCTTGGCTCAATCAATTCTCCCGCCTCAGTCTCCCAAGTAGCTGAGACTGCAGGTGTGTGCTGCCATACCCAGCTAATTTTTGTATTTTTTGTAGAGATGGGATCTCCCTGTGTTGCCTGGGCTGGTCTTGAACTCCTGGGCTTAGGCAGTCCACATGCCTTGGCCTCCAAAATTGTGCGAGCCACTGTACCCGGCCCAGATATTTTTCTTTATTTTTTCACTTAAAATTATTTTCTACATTAAGAGAGTGTGTGTATGTGTGTGTGTGTGTTTATGTATGAACTAGTGTAAATAGGTTCAGGTATTTTCAGGTACTTCCCCAAGCCTTTTTTTTTTTTTTGAGACAGAGTCTTGCTCTGTCACCCAGGCTGAAGTACAGTGGCATGATGTCGGCTCACTGCAACCTCAAATGATTCTTCTGCCTCAGCCTCCTAAGTAGCTCGAATTACAGGCATGAGCCACCATGTCTGGCTAATTTTTATATTTTTAGTAGAGATGGGGTTTCACCATATTAGGTCAGGCTGATCTCAAACTCCTGACCTTGTGATCCGCCTGCCTCAGCCTCCCAAAGTGCTGGATTATAGGCATGAGCCACCACACCTGGCCTCCCCAAGCTCATTTAAAACAGAATGTTTTGTTCATAGAGGAGGGCTACATTGACCTTGTTTGTGTCAGTAATCTCTAGAAATGTCCAGGTCTTTCTGTTTCCCTATAGCTAATTTGTAGTGAAATGAATACAGTTACAGTTAGGAGAGCTCAGAAAAAGTGTTTCTTGGTTTAGATCACACATGGTTGTTGGGTATAAATTAACAGCTATTCTTGTGATGTTGTTTCTGTGCTGTTTTAGTAGCATTTATAAATGTAAATTCTGGGCGAAAACCAGTCATTGCCTCCATAAACTATGACCTCTTCATTCAAACTGACTTACGATTTCCTTCTTCAGAAAATGTGGGATGAGCTAGATCTCTGGCATTCCAAGCTAAATGAGCTGGATTCTGAAGTTCAGGACATTGTTGAACAGGACCCTGGACAGGCTCAAGAATGGATGGATAACTTGATGATTCCTTTTCAGCAGTATCAGCAGGTATCACAGAGAGCAGAGTCTAGAACCTCACAGTTGAATAAGGTATGGCCGTGACTCATGGTAGCTTCATAGCATGTGGTGGTATTAAGATGGTGTTAAAACAAAACAAAATAATATATTGAGAGACAGACTGTTTCTCTTGAATTGCCAGTTATAGGACTTGAAGCTGGGGGCACGGTAGGCTCATGTGGGCACTGAGGAGACAGATTTCAATGCTAGTGTAGGCAGGAAGTCTGATTAGGCAGACAGAACCAAGTTGACCACAGCAAGAGCCAGGCAAACTGTTGGGAAGTTGACCAAAAGTTGACCACAAGCAGAAGTTGATCACAGCAAGAGCCAGGCAAACTGTTGAAAAGTCCAGACTTCCCAATAGATAGATAAAGACCAGCAATGGGAATTTAGGGCAGGTGATCTCAGGAGTCTAGGGACGGAGACAGCAATGAGAAAGACTGTCTTTCGGGGACAAGATACCCTTTCTACCTTTGTTCCAAATAGGAGCTGTGGTTGGCTGAGTTGTGTTCATGATTTAGTAAGAGTGAGGCAGCATTCTGGTCTTAGAAGAACTGTAGGGCAAGGTCCTGAACAGGAGGACAAAGTACAAGCTCAGTTTTTAAAATGAAGCATAAAATGGGAACCAGAATAGTTGCAAGGCTAACCCAGAACTCTTGCTGAGGCCTATAACGTTGGAGTAGAACCACTTAAACCTTCCCACCAGTGAGTGGTCAGAGTTGGTCTTAAAAGTCAGAAGTATCTGCCAGGCGCAATGGCTCCCACTTGTAATCCCAGCACTTTGGGAGTCCAGGGTGGGCCGATCACGAGGTCAGGAGATTGAGATCATCCTGTCCAACATAGTGAAATCCTGTCTCTACTAAAATACAAAAAAAAAAAAA
>CAUYLG010059378.1:0-67225 GCA_963573385.1 Cacajao melanocephalus | reverse complement strand
CGCTGGTGACCCATGTGATTCCTCCTCTGGGTAGCTCCCAGTTTGTGGGCAACAGAAATTCATCTGAAATTGCGGCGTCCACTCGTTCTCTGCATTTTCACTGGGAGCTACAATCCTGAGCTGTTCTTAATCAGCCATCTTGGATCTCTCTCTGCCCAGTGATGAAGTCTTTTCTGTTTCTTAGTTTTCCTTTGGCAGATGCCCCTTCCTGATAGAGCTGGACCTTCCCAGTTCAGCTGTGCTTGCTGTGAAACTCTCAGTCCTCAGCGTTTCCAATTGCTGTTCTCCTTGTGGGGATGGGACCAGCCGAGCCTGACTCAAAGGGCACCCCGTCCCGTATACTCCGCACTGAGAAGCACCGTGCCAGGGCTCCGACAAAACAGCCACGCCGGCCAAAAAAGTCGCGGTGGTGACCTGTGTGGCTCCTCCGCTGGGAATCTCCTGGTCTGTGAGCAACAAAAATTCATCTGAAAGTGCGGTGTCCACTCGCTCTCTGTGCTTTCACTGGGAGCTACAATCCTGAGCTGTTGTTAATTGGCCATCTTGGATTTCTCTCCAATTTCATGAGTGTTTTAATGAAAACTGGATGACACCTTTTACTTTTATTTCCTAGGATTTGGAAAAATTTTATTAAAAGTTTTATTTTAATGAATACAAAGAAAAACATGCTTTTAATTTTTAAAAAGTGTATGTTTTTCACAGAACTCTCAATGCTTCATATTACTATATTACAAACCATTTGAAGGCAAGGGTTGAATCTTGGACAACTGATGTGTGGTGGAAAGACTTTGGTTCATTAAATTAGGATTACTGATTCCAATCTCTTTTCAAGGCTCTTAATCTCCTGAGTTGAGGAATAAAAGTAATGGTATAAAGAGCTTAAATTTTATCTTCTAAGTTTTTCTATTAGACTGGCTGTTAAAATAACAAAAAGTTGGAAAAGATACATGAAAGAAAGTTATGAACTATCTTATTAAGCCTCAAGAAGAAAGACTAACAATCGGACAAAATTCAACATTCTTTCATAATAAAAATTCTTACCAAAATAGATGTAGAAGATACCTCAACACAATAAAAGCCATATACAAGAAGCCCACAGCTAACATCCTACTCAATGATGAAAAATTGAAAGTTTTTCCTCTGAGATATAAAACAAGCAAAGTTGCCCACTCTCATCACTTCTATTTAACATTATTAGAAGTCCTAGCTAGAGCAATTAAGCAAAGGAGAAAAATAAAGGGCATCCAAACTGGGAAGAAAGAAGTGAAATCATCACTGTTTGCTGGTGATGTGATCTCATATATAGAAAATTCTACAGAGTCCACCAAAAAAAAAAAAAAAAAAAAAAACTGTTGGAACTAATAAACGAATGCAGTCAAGTTACAGAATACATAATCAACACACAAATATCAGGACACTAATGATGAACAATCAAAAAAATTAAGACAGGCAAGATGGCCAAATAGAAACAGCTCTGGTCTGCGGCTCTCAGCAAAATCAATGCAGAAAGGGGATGATTTCTGCATTTCCATCTTAGGTACCTGTCTCATGTGAGTGGGACTGGTTAGACAGTGGATGCAGCACATGGAGGGTGGGCAGAAGCAGGGTGGGGCGTCACCTTACCCTGGAAGCACAAGGGGTTAGGGAACTTCCTCCCCTAGCCAAGGGAAGCCATGGACTGTGCCATGATACTATGCTTTTCCAGTGGTCTTCACAACCTGCAGACCAGGAGATTCCCTCTGGTGCCTACAACACCAGGGCCCTGAGTTTCAAGCACAAAACTGGGTGGCCATTTGGGCAGACACAGAGCTAGCTGCAGGAATTTCTTTCATACCCCAGTGGCACCTGGAACACCAAGGAGACAGAATCGTTCACTTCCCTGGAAAGGGGGCTGAAGCCAGGGAGCCAAGTGGTCTTGCTCAGCAAATCCAACCCCATGGAGCCCAGCAAGCTAAGATCCACTGGCTTGAAATTCTTGCTGCCAGCACAGCAGTCTGAAGTTGACCTGGGATGCTCCAGCTTAATGGGGGGAGGGGCATCCACCATTACTGAGGCTTGAGTAGGCGGATTTCCCCTCACAGTGTAAACAAAGCCGCCAGGAAGTTTCAATTGGGCAGAGCCCACCGCAGCTCAGCAAAGCTGCTGAAGCCAGACTGCCGTTTTAGATTCCTCCTCTCTGGGTAGGACATCTCTGAAAGAAAGGCAGCAGCCCCAATCAGGGGCTTATAGATAAAACTCCAATCTCCTGGGACAAAGCACCTGGGGGAAGGGGTAGCTATGGATGCAGTATTGGCAGATTTAAACGTTCCTGCCTGATGGCTGAGAGCAGCGGATCTCCTAGCACCGAGCCCAAGTGCTGCTAAGGGACAGATTGCCTCCTCAGGTGGGTCCCTGACCCCCATGCCTCCTGACTGGGAGACACCTCCCAGCAGGGGTCAACAGATACACCTATTACAGGAAAGCTCCAGCTGGCATCTGGTGGGCAACCCTCTGGGACAAAGCTTGTAGAGGAACAGGCAGCAATCTTTGCTGTTCTGCAGTCTCTGCTGGTGATACCCAGGCAAACAGGATGTGGAATGGCCCTCCAGCAAACTCTAGCAGACCTGTAGCAGAGGGGCCTGACTGTTAGAAGGAAAACTAACAAACCAAAAGCAATAGCATCAACATCAACAAAAAGGATGTTTACACAAAAACTCCACCTGAAGTTCACCAATATCAAAGAACAAAGGTAGATAAAATCACAAAGATGAGGAAAAATCAGTGCAAAAGACTGAAAATTCCGAAAACCAGAACGCCTCTTCTCTGCCAAAGGATCACAACTCCTTGCCAGCAAGGGAACAAAAATGGATGGAGAATGAGTTTGACAAACAGACAGAAGTAGGCTTCAGAAGGTGTGTAATAACAAACTCCTCTGAGCTAAAGGAGCATGTTCTAACCCAATGCAAGGAAGCTAAGAACCTCGAAAAAAGGTTAGAGGAATTGTTAACTAGAATAACCAATTTAAAGAACACAGATGACCTGACAGAGCTGAAAACATAGCATGAGAACTTCGTGAAGCATACACAAGTCTCAATAGCTGAATCAATCAAGTAGAAGAAAAGATAGCAGAGACTGGAGATTAACTCAGTGAAATAAAATGTGAAGACCAAATCTAAAAAAAAAAAGGGAATGAAAAGGAACAAACAAAGCCTCCAAGAAATACGGGACTATGTGAAAAAAACAAACATATGTTTGATTGATGTACCTGAAAGTGACAGGGAGAATGGAACCAAGTTGGAAAACACTCTTCAGGATATTATCCAGGAGAACTTCTGCAACCTAGCAAGAAAGGCCAACATTCAAATTCAGGAAATACAGAAGACACCACAAAAATACTCCTCAAGAAGAGCAACCCAAAGACACATAATTGTCAAATTCACCAAGGTTGAAATGAAGGAAAAAATGTTAAGGGCAGCCAGAGAGAAAGAACTGGTTACCCACAAAAAGAAGCCCATCAGACTAACAGCAGATCTCTCTGCATAAACCCTACAAGCCAGAAAAGAGTCAGGGCCAATTTTCGACATTCTTAAAAAAAGAATTTTCAACCCAGTATTTCATATCCAGCCAAATGAAGCTTCATAAGCAAAGGAGAAATAAAATCCTTTACAGACAAGCAAATGCTGAGAGATTTTGTCTCCATCACATCTGCCTTACAGAGCTCCTGAAGGAAACACGAAATATGGAAAGGGAAAATTGGAATCAGCCACTGCAAAAACATATGAAATTGCAAAGACCATCAACACTATGAGGAAACTGCATCAACTAATGAACAAAATAACCAGCTAGCATCATAATGACAGGATCAAATTCACAAATAACAATATTAACCTTAAATGTAAATGGGCTAAATGCCCCAATTAAAAGATACAGACTGGCAAATTGGATACAGAGTCAAGACCCATCAGTGTGCTGTATCCAGGAGACTCATCTCATGTGCAAAGACACACATAGGCTCAAAATAAAGGGATGGAGGAATATTTACCAAGAAAATGGAAAGAAAAAAAAAATGCAGGGGTTGCAATCCTAGTCTCTAAATAAACAGATTTTAAACCAACAAAAATTTAAAAAGACAAAGAAGGACGTTACATAATGGTAAAGGGATCAATGAAACAAGAAGAGCTACCTATCCTAACTATATATGCACCCAATACAGGAGCACCCAGATACATAGAGCAAGTTCTTAGAGACCTATGAAGAGACTTAGACTCCCACCCAATCATAGTGGGAGACTTTAACACTCCCTTGTCAATATTAGATCAACAAGACAGAAAATTAACAAAGATATTCAGGACTTGAACTCAGCTCCAGACCAAGCAGACCTAATAGATATCTACAGAGCTCTCCACCCCAAATCAACAAAAGATACATTATTCTTAGCACCATTGCATTTATTCTAAAATTGACCACTGAATTGGAAGTAAAACACTCCTCAGCAAATGCAAAAGAACAGAAATCAGAGCAAACAGTCTCTCAGACCACAGTGCAATCAAATTAGAACTCAGGATTAAGAAATTCACTCAAAACCACACAACAACATGGAAACTGAAAAACATGCTCCTGAATGACTACTGGGTAAATTACAAAATGAAGGCAGAAATAAATAAGTACTCTGAAACCAAAGTACTTTGAGAACAAAGACACAATGTACCAGTATCTCTGGGATACAGGTAAAGCAGTATTCAGAGGGAAATTTATAGCACTAAATGCCCACAGGAGAAAGTGGGAAAGATCTAAAATTGACACCCTAACATCACAATTAAAATCACTAGAGAAGCAAAGGTAAACAAATTTAAAAGCTAGCAGAAGACAAGAAATAACTAAGATAAGAGCAGAACTGAAGGAGATGGAAACATGAAAAACCCTTCAAAAAATTAATGAATCCAAGAGCCAGATTTTGAAAGATTAACAAAATAGATAGACTACTAGCCAGACTAATAACAAAGAAAAGAGAGAACAATCAAATAGACACAATAAAAAATGATAAAGGGGATATTACCACTGATCCCACAGAAATACAAACTACCATCAGAGAATACTATAAACACCTCTACACAAATAAACTAGAAAATCTAGAAGAAAATTGATGAATTCCTGAACACATAAACCCTCTGAAGACTAAACCAGGAAGAAGTCAAATCCCTAAATAGACCAATAACAAGTTCTCAAACTGAGGTAGTAATTAATAGCCTAAATCAAAAAAAAAAAAAGCCCAGGAGAGACAGATTCACAGCTGAATTCTACCAGAGGTACAAAGAGGAGCTGGTACCATTCTTTCTGAAGCTATTTCAAACAGAAAAGGAGGACTCTTCCCTAAATCATTTTATGAAGCCAGCATCATCCTGATACCAAAACCTGGCAGAGACACACCCAAAAAAGTAAATTTCAGGTCAATATCCCTAATGAACATTGATGCAAAATTAATCAATAAAATACTGACAAACTGAATCCAGCAGCACACCAAAAAGTTTATACACCATGGTCAAGTCAGCTTCATTCCTGGTTCAACATATGCAAATCAATCAACATAATCCATCACATAAACAGGACCAATGACAGAAACCACATCATTATCTAAATAGATGCAGAAAATGCTTTTGATAAAATTCAACACCATTCCTGCTAAAAACTCTAAATACATTAGATATTGATGGAATGTGGCACAAAATAATAAGAGCTATTTATAGCAAACCCATAGCCAATATCATTCTGAATGGGCAAAAGCTGGAAGCATTCCCTTTGAAAACCAGCACATGACAAGGATGCCCTCTCTCACCACTCCTATTCATCATAGTATTGGAAGTTCTGGCCAGGGCAACCAGGCAAGAGAAAGAAAGGATATGCAAATAGGAAGACAGGAAGTCAAACTGTCTCTGTTTGCAGATGGCATGATTGTGTATTTAGAAAACCCCATCGTCTCAGTCCAAAATCTCTTTAAGCTAATAGGCAACTTCAGCAGTCTCTGGATAAAAAATCAATGTGCAAAAAGCACAAGCATTCCTATATACCAATAATAGACAAACAGAAAGCCAAATCATGAGTGAATTCTCATTCACAATTGCTACAAAGAGAATTAAATACCTAGGAATACAACCTACAAGGGACATGAAGGTCCTTTTCAAGGACAACTACAAACCACTGCTCAAGGAAATAAGAGAGAACACAAAGGAAAAACGTTCCATGCTCATAGATAGGAAGAATCAGTATCATGAAAATGGCCATACTTTCCAAAGTAATTTATAGATTCAATTCTAGTGCTTTTAATTGTGATGTTAGGGTGTCAATTTTAAATCTTTCCCAGTTTCTCCTGTGGGCATTTAGTGCTATAAATTTCCCTCTGAACACTGCTTTACCTGTATCCCAGAGATACTGGTACATCGTGTCTTTGTTCTCAAAGTACTTTGGTTTCAAAGTACTATCCCATCAAGCAACCATTGAAATTCTACACAGAATTAGAATAAAAACACTTTAAATTTCATACGGAACAAAAAAAGAGCCCGTATAGCCAAGACAAACCTAAGCAAAAAGAACAAAGCTACAAGCATCACGGTACCTGACTTCAAACTATACTACAAGGCTACAATAACCAAAACAGCATGGTACCGGTATCAAAACAGACATATAGACCAATGGAACAGAACAGAGGCCTCAGAAATAATGCCACACTTCTACAACCATGTGATCTTTGACAAACCTGACAAAAACAAGCAATGAGGAAAGGATTCCCTATTCTATATTAAAGATGTAAACATAAGACTTAAAATCATAAAAACCCTAGAAGAAAACCTAGGCAATACCATTCAGGACATAGGCATGGGCAAAGACTTCATGACTAAAACACCAAAAGCAATGGCAACAAAAACCAAAATTGACAGATAGGATTCTGCACAATAAAAGAAACTATCAATCAGAGTCAACAGGCAACCTACAAAATGAGAGAAAAATTTTGCAAGCTATCCATCTGGCAAAGGGCTAATATCCAGAATCTACAAGGAACTTAAACAAATTTACAAGAAAAAAACAACTCCATCAAAAAGTGGGTGAAGGGTATGAACAGACACTTCTCAAAAGAAGACATTGATGCGTCCAACAAACATATGAATAAAAGCTCATCATCACTGGTCATTAGAGAAATCCAAATCAAAACCACAATGAGACACCATCTCACGCCAGTTAGAATGGCAATCATTAAAAAGTCAGGAAACAACAGGTGCTAGAGAGGATGTGGTGAAATAGAAATGCTTTTACACTGTTGTGGGAGTGTAAATTAGTTCAACCATTGTGGAAGATAGTGTGGCGATTCCTCAAGGATCTAGATTCAGAAATATTACTTGACCCAGCAATCCCATTACTAGGTATATACCCAAAGGATTATAAATAATTCTACTATAAAGACGTGTGTATGTGTGTTTATTGCAGCACTATTCACAATAGCAAAGACTTGGAACCAACCCAAATGCCCATCAATGACAGACTGGATAAAGAAAATGTGGCACATATGCACCATGGAATACTATGCAGCCATAAAATAAGGATGAGTTCATGTCCTTTTCAGGGACATGGATGAAGCTGGAAACCATCATTCTCAGCAAACTAACACAGGAACAAAAAACCAAACACCACATGTTCTCACTTATAAATGGGAGTTGAACAATGTGAACACATGGACACAGGGAGGGGAACATCATACACAGGGGCCTGTTGGGGGCTGGGGGACTGGGAAAGGATATTACTCGGAGAAATACCTAATGTAGATGATGGGTTGATGGATGCAGCAAACCACCATGGCACGTGCAAACATATGTAACAAACCTACACATTCTGTATATGTATCCCAGAACTTAGTGTATAATTAAAAAAAAAAATTAAGACAACAATCCCGCTTACAATAGCAATAAAAAATAGAAATAAATCTAACCAAGAAGTGAAAAACCTGTACACTGAAAACTAAAAAATGTTGATGCAAGTAATTGAAAAAGACATAAGCAAATGGAAAAATGGTCTGTGTTCATGAATTGGAAGGATTATTTAAATGTTCATACTATCCAAAGAGATCTACATATTCAACGTAATCTCTACCAAAATTCCAATAGCAATATCTTAAATATATTCTAAAATTCATATAGAATCACAAAAAACTCCATATAGAACCACAAAAAACTCCAAATAGCCAAGTCAATCATGAGCAAAAAGAACAAAAGCTGGAGGCATCACACTACTAGATTTCAAGCTATACTACAAAGCCATAGTAATTAAAAGAGCATGGTACCAGAAAAAAAAAAAAAAAAAAAGACTCACTGATCAATGGAGCAGAGCAGAGAACCCACACATGTGGGTTCAACAATCAGTTGATTTCCTACAGAGGTGTCAAGGATCTACAATGGGAAAAGGACAGTGTTTTCAATAAATGCTGCTGGGAAAACTGGATTTTTTTTTCATGCAGAAGAACAAAATTGAACCCATATCTCACACCATATGTACAAACTAATTCAAAATGGATTAAAGACTTAAACATAAGACCAGAAACTATAAAAACTACTGGAGGGAAAGATAGGGAAAAAACAATACCAAATTGGGCTGGGCAACAAGTTTTTTGGATTTGACCCCAAGTGGAGGCAACAAAAGGAAAAATAGACAAATAGGATAATATCAAAAAAATTCTGCACAGCAAAGGAAACAATTAGCAGTATACATATAACCTACAGATTGAGAGAAAAGTCATACATCTCCGAAGGGGTTAATATCCAAAATACATAAGGAACTCAAATAACTCAATAGCAAGAAAACAAGAAACCCAACTTTAAATATGGGTAAGAAGAGTGAAAAGTCATTTCAAAAGAAGGAATAGCAACAGAAAACAGGTATATAAAAAATGCTCAAAATCCCTAATCATTAGGCAAAAAATCAAATTAAAACCACAATGAGATACCATCTCACACCTGTCAAAATGATTTTTATAAAAAGACAAAAATAAATAAGTAAGTGTCAGCAAGAATATAGAGAACAGGAAATCCTTGTTAACCACTAGTGGGAATGTAAATTAGTACAGCCCTTACGGAAAATTAAATGAAGGTTCCCCAAAAAACTAAAAATAGAACTAGGATATGGTCCACACTTCCACTTCTGAGTATTTACCCAAAAGGTTTGAAATCAGTTTGTTTAAGAGATATCTGCGGTCAGGCATGGTGGCTCAAACCTGTAATCTCAGCACTTTGGGAGGTAGATCATGAGCTCAAGAGATCGAGACCATCCTGGCCAACATAATGAAACTCCATCTCTACTAAAAATTAGCTGGGCTTGGTGGCGCGCACCTGTAGTCCCTGGTACTCAGGAGGCTGAGGCAGGAGAATCACTTGAACCTGGGAGGCGGAGGTTGCAGTGAGCTGAGATCACGCCACTGCATTCCAGCCTGGTGACAGAGTGAGATTCCATCTCAAAAGAGAGAGAGAGAGAGAGAGAGAGAGAGAGAGAGAGAGAGAGACAGATCTGCCTGCACCGCCATGTTTATTGTAGCGCCGTTCACGATAGCCAAGTTATGGAATCAGCCTTTGTGTCCATCATCAGGTGAATATGTGGTCTGTATACACAACGGAATACTAGTCAGTCTTAAAAGAGAAGGAAATTCTGTCATGTGTAACAACATAGATGGAACTGGAGAACTCTACACCAAGTAAAATAAGCCAGACACAGAAAGACAAACACTGCATGTTCTCACTTATATGTGGAATCTAAAACAAACTCATAGAAGCAGAGTATATTGGTGGTTACAGAAACTGCAGGGTGGGAGGAATGGGAGATGATAGTCTGAGGGTACTAAATCTGTTAGACAGGAAGATATTTTTTTTAATTCTATTGCACAGTGTAATGAATATAGTTAATAATAGAGTCCTGTACATTTCAAATTGCTAAAAGAGCAAATTTCAAATGTTCTTACCATAAAAAGTGTTAAGTATTTGAGGTACTGGACATGTTAAATAGCCTGATTTAATTATTCCACGTTTTATTCAAAATCATGACATTCTATATCCCATACATTTACATAGTCTTACCTTGGCATCCACAGGGAATTGTTTCCTGGACCCCTCATGGATCCCAAATCCCATGGATGTTCAAGTTCTTTACATTAAATGGCAAAAGTAGTTGCACATAACCTACATAATCCTCTTGCATATTTTAAGTCATCTCTAGACTACTTATAGTACTTAATACAATGTAAATGTTATGCAAATAGTTGTAATACTGCATTTTCATTTGTATAACTTTTATTGCTGTATTGCTACTTTTAATTTTTTTCCAAATTTTTTTGATCTGTGATTGGTTGACTCTTGGGTGTGGAACACACAGTTGCTGAGGGCAGACTGAATAATTATAAACTGTCAATTTACAATTAAAAAAAAAAGGAAAAGAAGAAAAAGACCATAACTTAGCCTAGTGGTTTTCAAAGT
Organism: Cacajao melanocephalus; assembly: GCA_963573385.1. Taxonomy (NCBI): domain Eukaryota; kingdom Metazoa; phylum Chordata; class Mammalia; order Primates; family Pitheciidae; genus Cacajao; species Cacajao melanocephalus. The sequence continues at coordinate 56,744 of CAUYLG010059378.1, read as the reverse complement.
TTGTTTCAAGAAAATCAGGGGTGCGAGGAGCTTATGTATTTACTACACTATACTTTTATCACTATTTTAGAATGTACTTATAAAAAAAAAAGTTATCCTCGGGCAGGTCCTTCAGGAGGTAACCGCAAGAAGGCATTGATTGCTGTCACAGGAGATGATAGTTGCATGCCTGTTATTGTCCCTGAGGTGGGAAAGGTACGGAGGAGGAAGAGTGATATTGATGAGCTGGCCCTGTGTAGGCCTAGGCTAATGTGTGTGTTTGTGTCCTGGTTTAAAACAACATTTTTGAAAGTAGCAAAAAATCAAAAACCTTTAAATAGAAAAAAGTTTAAAAAGGATATAAAGACAGAAAATATTTTTATATAGCTGTACAATATTTGTTATTACAAAAGAGACAAAAAGTTAGAATTAATTAAAATGGACAAAGTTAAAAAGTTACAGCAAGCTAAGGTTAATTTATTATTTAAGAAATAAAAATATTTGTTATAAATGTAGCATAGTCTAAGTGTACTGTTTATAAAGTACTAAAATGACCCAGGCCTTCACGTTCACTCATTACTCACCCACTGACACCCAGAGCAACTTCTCCTGCTGCAAGCTGCATTTACGGCAAGTGCCCTGTAAGTGTACCATTATTTAATTGTTTATACCTTATTTTTACTGTACCTTTTTTATGTTTGGATATACAAATCCTTAGCATTGTGTTACAATTGCCTACAGTATTCAGTTCAGTAATATGCTGCATAGGTTCGTGGTCTAGGAGCAACAGGCTATACCACTGCAGTGTGTAGAAGGTTGTATCATCTTGTGTAAGTGCAGCCTATGATGTTCACACAGTGACAAAATCACCTAACAATGAATTTCTCAGATCATATTCCCTGGTTAGGCGACACATGACTATAATACTAATATGTTATTTGTCTTTTTCACTCTCGTTTCTCATGAGTGACGGGGGGCTGTTGCAAAGGCTGCATTATGTATGACGTCACAACAGACTGAATGCAAAAGCAGATAAAATTATTCAGTTTTCTTCTATTAAGCCAGACATTAAAAAGATTTGCAACACCGTGAAACAAAGCTACCTTTCTCACTAAATATTTGTTAATAACTATCTAAAATAAATATCTAAAATTAAAAAACTACTAATGAGTTTATTATTGATAAATTGAAATGAATTAATACATAATTGTTTTAAGTTCTTAGTTTTAATTTTGCGTAGAGAAAACATCAATACCTACAACCCACATAAGGACTCTTTGGGAGCTTCAGTTATTTTTAGGAGTATGAAAGAGTCCTGAGACCAAAAGTTTTGAGGACTGCTGACCAAAGCTAAAAGGTTTAGTATTAACCAAATATCAGAGAGTTATGCAACTCCCATCTCTGAGATTCCAAAAGATCAATGGCCAATTCTTGCCCATTAAAAAAAAAATTATTATTCATCAGGCATTATTGATTCAAAACAAATTGTTTATAATAACTTAGAGGGATGTGTTTTTCAGATCGTTCTAAGGCTCTCTATACATTTTTTAAATTGCTATGTTCTTGCTTCCCCCCAATAGTTATTATATATCAAGAAATTATATTAAGCATTTTAAATATGTAAACTCATTTACTGTTTATGACAACCAGATTCATTTACTCTTCATGGCAGCACAGATTTTCCTATCGTATATGGGAGAGAGCTAAGGATTAGTATACCAAAATGACTTGCCCAAGGTCATCTGGCTGATAAATGGTGGAACAGGGATTTCTTCTAACTACATTTCAGTCGCTTTCAGTACCAGGGTCTATTTCCACCATCTTATCTTTTTTCTTTGAAGCTCGTAATGTTGACTTTTAATGCCATTCATTATTCGTGATGTATTTTATTTCTTATGTATGGACATCATTTGCCTTAGACCAAAACTTTGTACAAATGGTGACTGAACTGAAAGTCCTAGCATCATGTTTGACCATTGAAGCATGGATCCACCTATTGGCATTTGATCATTCATTCATTCATTTGTTCATTCCATAAATATATATTGAGTGCTACAATATACCAGATGCTAATCTGTTTTGTTCAAACAGAGCAGACGATAAGCTCCACTTGCTTAGAGAGCTTCCATTCTCATCAGGTAAGATCAATAATAAATACTACACAAAACATAATAAATATATAAATCATACGGGGTGCTGGAAGCTACAAATTCTGAGGAATTCACCGAGTGGCTAAAGGGCACTATGGGTATGGCGGGGTCAACAACAGGGAGCCTGTGGGTTGAGTGGTGTGAGCTAGGAGGAGAAAGGGAGGAGACCAAGTCAGAATCACAGGGAACCAGACAACCTGCTGCCTCACACCCATAGGAAGAAAGGCCTTGAGTGAGGACGGGGGATGATATGATATCACTTACATTTTGTAAGGATCAGCTGGCTTCCCTGTTGAGAATACTGAGGACAAGGATGGCAATTTAGGAGACAGTTTAGGGAGTTAATGCCAAAATACAGGGAAGGCATGATGGTGGCTTGGAGCAGGATTAAAATTCAGGGCCAGGGGTTTGATTTCACAACTGGTGAGAAGGAAAGTGGTGAGAAGTAGTTGGATACTGGATATATTTGAATGGTAAAAGCTGTAAAACCAAGTTTCACCAAAAGACAACTCTAGGTATCATAGAGCAATCATTACTAAAGACATCCTTGCATCACGTCATCCACCCTAAAATGAAAGTGAAATGTCTACTTTCCACTTGTATTGTTTTATTTCTAGAATTCTTTGTTTAGAATCCCTTAAGAGTTGCAGGTATAAAAACTCTAGGAACTGGTAAATAGCTGTCAATGAGTCATCACTACATTATTCGTGGATTAAAACGAATATGTGGCTTAGGGCCATTGAGCTAGATCTAAATGACTACCAAGTGATTGCCAAATGATTTAGGAGACTTAAATCGAAAAAAAATACTTTCCTAAGACTTTAAATTGACTTATCAGCAATTTTTGCAGCTACTCAAACCCAAGTAAAATTGTTAGCCCTGTTGAGAGAAAGGTCAGTTGCTCAAAGGCAAGTAAATACATCATTCAATCGTTCTTCTTTGCTCTGAATTTTTTTAAAGGACAGCCTGATATTGATTTGGATTAATTTAATGAGCATGTTCATTTTAAGAGAGAACTAATAGTGTTAAAAAAACAATTAAAATCTTAGGACGTTAAACCACCAGGATTTAATTCTTACACCATTCTTTATCTCCAGCACATTATGTAACCTCTGTTTAGGTTTCTCCTTTTGAAGAAGAAATACAATTTCTTCTTCAAAAGAAATATAATTTCTTCTTCAAAAGGAGAAACCAAAAAGAGGTTAAATAATGTGCTGGGGGTAAAGAATAATACCTCCAGCACATTAGTGAAGTGAAGATAATCGTAACAGACTATGCCATACAGGTTTTGAAGTTAAGCAAGCTTATGCATTGCACAGCACAATAAATGCTATTGTTATTAGAAGGCTACACTGAAAATGTCAAAGAAAACATCCTCATTGATGCCTAGTATAATATTAATTCAGTAATGGATCAATTACTTCTAATCTCAATCACTATTAGGGCCATAAGCCAAAAGATTTATGGTTTATAACTAAGCAACCCAACGGTATTTTGTGTAAAGCAAGAAAAACAACACTGTGGTACTTACAATTCATTTATTGGTATCTGAAAATTTTCCCTATCACTAAGAGTATTCCACACATACACTGGAGAAAAAGCTCTATTCCAGTCGTAACTACAGGAAATGTCAAGACAGCTATTCCTCCCATAGGAAAAAAAAAATTATGAAACTTAGATAATAGAAAAAAATAGAGGAAAAACTTTCAAAAGCTACATACTTTTCTAATCATTCTTTTCAATTGAATTCCACATTTGCCTTCTCTTCAAAACTACTTTTCCTTGACACCCTTGTCAGCTCAATATTTCTAGAGAAAATATATCTTTACAGAGCAAAAGCAGATTCCTCTTGCTGTACTTTTTTAAAAGTTTTTATTTTCTGGCTGTGTAAATAATGTTTGCCAGAAACAACAGAGAAAACTCTTAATGAGACCACATATTACATGTGTTTGAAAATCAGAACTACCCTGGAATTTCCTCAGTGTATGTTTATGAGTGTCTATGTTTCTGCTATAAATACCCAGATATAATACGTTATAGTCATTATAGTGACATATTTATATGTAACATGTCATTGTGTGTATGGTAATATTATTGAAATTATTCTTGAAAAATAAAAAGTAAAACAACTAAATAACAAAAACAAAGGAATGTGAGGAAAGGTAAACGTGCTTACTTGGAACCAAAGACCACTGCAGCACAGTGAAACCTTGATCGGAAAAGAAAGCGCATTTCTCCTGAGCAGTCCCATGAATGCACAACACAACGGTGGTATCTTCTTTCAATTACTGCTGGTGTCACGAGCCAAAAGATTCCGAGTTTGTTTGAGCAAAGCCACAAAGGAACTGCTGTCAGGAATCAATTTCAGGCTGTGCAGAAAGCCCTCCAAAAGCCAAAGAATTTGGTCTCATGCAGGGTATGGGATTTCGAAGGCACATTTTGTAGTGTGGGAATGACTTTATTCTGACATGAAGGAAATGGGGAGTGAACGGGAAAGCATTTTTCCTATGAACTGGCTAAAACTTCAGTAACCTGACACTTTTATAAATCAATCAGATGCAGCATCCTGTTTCTTCACATGACTGTTTTTCTTAGATGATTAGGCTCCCTTACCGAATGGATTTGAGTTTGAAAATGCAGTAAATGCTAAGTCAACTCGGTTGCAACAGCCAGGCTTTTGTGTCTGCCTGAGTTGTTTAGTTAGCTGTGGTCCTTGTTCACTTGCTGAGGTCAAACCCTTTTCATTGTGAAAGACCAACAGTTTGGAGAAGAGAAGCTCAAATAGTGCTTTCTGTCACCTAGAAGGTTATCCTTTGAAAAAGTCTTATTTCCAAGAGTAACGGCTCCCTCGGGGTGCAGGAAAGCCTATAGTTTTCTGGACTCTCTGGCTTCCTTCAAGTTTGGCAGACAGCCTGGTTTACTTTGCGTCCCCAGTACGTATAGGAAATGGAGCAAGGAGAATAAAATGCTGCTGCCAAAGCTGCCGTGAACGAAGGTCACCGACCTGCTGGCCTTGGCTCTGAGCACTCCAGGGGGCGTGACATACACATTTCAGTGTGAATGACTGATGTGCAATGTTGTACTCTAAAATCCCCAAAATTTATGGCGTATCTGTGACAGGCATATAAAAGTGATCTAGTGTGAAAACTGACTTTCAGAGTCATGAAAACCTATGATACTAGTGGCTTTGTTTTTTCCTCTTTAGAAGTTCTCAGATATTACACCTATCCACAGGAGGATTTGTGGTATTAACATTTCCCAAAATGTATTAGGCCACAGAGCCCTTCTATGGAACATTATGAGACTAATGTCCACAGACTATTCTTTGGGGAAACACTCTTACTAGAATGCATGCAGTTAAACACAAATAATAGCAATGCAAAGATGTTTATCTGCATTACCCTTTCAGGAAGTTAGAGAAAATCTTCGAGTGCATTGATCAAAGCAAAACATATGACAAAGCATTGAGTTAACAATGTAAAACACTCAGTTAAAATATTTCTATTTCCCTTAGGATCCTCTAGAGAAATTAACAATCCATATGTCTGCCAATTTTATGTAAAATTATTGAGTGAGGAAGATCTAGTAGCTTCTCAGAGTGTCTCTGCCACACTAAAACCATTAAAATGCAAAGTAAAATATCTGAAATATCTGAAGGGACATCTTCAATGATAACATAAAGGCACAAAGTAAAAATGTCAATGTAAGAGTAAAAATCAGGAATTCAGTGAATATTTGTGTGGAGACATGTTCCTTGTCTGATTATCTTGCTTCTATACAGATGTTCTGTAATTTCCATTTAATTCTCTTAAGCTCTTGGAGTATTTGTTTCTAATCTTGAAGTATTGAATGATTCTTATTTTGTTCTTTCTACTGTGATTCAGTTCTTGAAATGGACATGCACTCTGCATCATTATGTGTAGACTGTATTTCTAAACACCATTATACAAAATGTGTATTACAACAATATTCCATATCTCAATTAGGTACCATATATTTGTAGCTGGTAAACACCCCTAAAGAAGTTGGTAGACCAGAATGTAAACAGCAGCTCTGTATGTGGCAGGGACATGGCGGAATTTTGAAAATACTGTAACTCCTTTTAAATTTCAGATTTTATACATGTGTTTGTTACTTTTTCAATAGGAAAAAAATTAGCTTTGAAATATATCACAATCATTGTGTGAATAGACTGTGGAATCCAGATCTGCAGGGTGTGAATCTCTCCAGTTCTCCACTTCCTCTCTGTGTGGTTCTGGGCAAGTCACTTAACCCTCCACATCTCAGTTTTAACATCTGTAACATAGGGGGAAATAATAGAATCTACTTCCATAGGCTGCTATGTGCAATAAATGAATCAACACTTTGAAAGTACCTGGAGCAAGGCCAGTAGTCTGAAAATGTTAGCCTTGATGACAATTATTTTTTAATTGCTGAAGTGTTTTATTGATGAATTTGGAAGTATACCATTTCTAGGAGGACTTTCTCCAAGTAAACACTTTAATTCTGGAGGGGCCTAGTTTCTCAGAAACGTTGTACTGCCACTTGGAATCTAATTCTGCTTAAATGTGGCGCTTTTGTTCTCTTTTTGCCTCTGATGGTGAGGTGCTGGGGGTGTGTCATGACTCTGTGCCCACTGTGCTGCACCTTGCATTGTGTATGCAATAAATGTTTGTTAAATACATGGATACCTTTAGCATCACCCTCAGAGAATCCTAGGCGTCTTATTCAATGTTTCGGGGAACAGGGGCTTTGGTCTCTGCCCCAAAAGTTCTTAAATATTCGTACACTGCAGCCACTTGCTGTTAACCAGTGGGACTGCAGTAGTGGCTTCCTCAGTGTGGTCCCCCATCCCGCAGCATCAGCATCACCTGGGCACCATTTAAAAATGCACATTCTCAGGCTGCACTCCAGACTGACTGAATCAAACGCTCTGGGGCTGGGCCCTAGTAATCTGCATTCAAACAAGCCCCGCAGATGAGTTTGACCCACATTAAGCCCCAAAGAGTCTGACACAGCAGGTCACTCCGGAGGCCCTGACCAAGCCCTGCTGCCACGATGGCCACTGTGCCCACCAGAGGGAGGCAAAGGGCAGGGAGCAGACTCAGGCGGCCGCAAGGGAACACCCTGCAGTCCTGGCCAAGGCTGTCCCAAGCCAAGTGCAGATGCAGCCTGCAGATGGGAGGGGATCCCCAGGGTGGAGCCCCGATTACTCAGGAAGCTGGGTCAAGCTGGGGACACAGGGCGTGGGTGGACCTAGGGAAGCAGAGCCCTGAATGAAGATTGAAATGTTGAAGGGGAACCAAATTAGACGTAGATGTCAGCCCGTAAAGCAACCACAGCCTATAAGGCACAGCACAATAATGACCGTAGGGTGCATTTGGGATCTGAGTCAGATTTGCCTGTTTTCTCCTGGGGATCGCCTCATAAGCCCAGTTGCAGGACTTATGTTTCTAATTCTTAACTTGATAGGTAACATCTGAGCTGGGTTTTGAAGTCATGTTCTGTCTCCTCTTCCCTCTCACTGAGTCCTCGCGTGTCCAGCAGTGAAAGGGTTGTGAAGAATACGGTGCCGGGCCGTCATCTGAAATTCTGCTTTCTACGCCTTAACAAGTGCCTCCTCTGCAATGGAGCAATGGTGCTTTAGTACCCTCGTACTTATCAACTGAGGCATGGATGTGAATGTCCTTTGTAAACTGAACATTGTCCAAATGGAATCTATATTTCAACCAGGGCTCTCCATGACTCAACTGTGCCTTCCCATGTCCCCAGGATTGGTCTACCAGTTCTTCTGACGGATGCATTTGTTTTGTGAAAGGTGGTGTGGTTATTAGAACAGAAAATAACAGGCTCGATTCCACCTTAGCTTGGTCAGTTACTAGCTCCATGATTCTGGGCAGATACTTATCCTCATTAGCCTCTAAAATAAAGCAGAGATCATAAAACCTAACAGCAGAGTTAAGCAGGATAGTCTGGCACACAACCACACCTGCTGCCCTTTTTTTTTTTTTCAAAGACAAGACAAGTGAGGTCAAGAAAGGGCTCAAAGAAGATAGTGATGAAGTCACAATCTGTGCCATTTCTCTGGAGTCCTACAGTGACTTCCCATCTCACCCAGAGTAAGAGCCAACATCCTTAAAATGTCCCTAAGGCCATTCCCTTCCGCAGTTTGGGCTCTGCTATCCCTGGTGCCATCTCTTCCTCCACCGCTCAGTCCCCTACCCCCAAAGACACTGCAGCTGCTCTGGCCTCAACTTTGCTCAGATATAACCCTTGAGGGAGGCCTGCCATGCTACTTTACCTGAAGTTCCCACCCTCCGCAGTCTGTATACCTCTCCTTTCTGTTCTGTTTTTCTCCTTGCACGTCTTCTTATCTAATGCACAACTTATTTTACTTATTCATCTTGTTCATTTTCTCCTCCCTTACTATAAGTTCCATTAGGTTGGGCAATGTTTATCTGTTGTTCGTTCCTTTACCCCAGGGCCCAGAATGTTGTCTGGCATGTAGTACGCACTTATACATTATTTGTTGGATGACTCAAGATGAGAGCTCTGTCAATTACACTATAAAGTAAGCACGATTTCTACAGCTGAGTTGACAGGTGCTTTACACGCATTATACTGTTCTATCCAAGAATGGATGTACGATGGTTTTGTGCCACAGTGGGCTCATTCAATATGCATAATCTTCCAAAACAATTCCTGTAAATCCTTGCCGTTCTATTGGTTTTTGACTGGAGGAGCATGCTTGAATGTTCAGGGACCATTTACGAAGGCTTCTGGTGTCTTAACTTTCGCTGCAGAGCAGAGCAGGGGTGCTCTGGAATGTCAATGTGGATCGAGGACACTGCGGTGGGAACTGGAGCTCCCGTGACGTGGGTTCAGTCACCTTCCTTCCGAATCCCTAGCTCAGGAACAGCATCAGTGCAACGTCACAAATACACTGAAGTGTGAGGTGGCTCGGGGCACCCACACCTACAATCCTTCGTGTAACTCATGAAACTCTGCTCACTCTACTCGAAAACAACCATTTAATTGGTTGTTAGAAACTTCAAGTCCTACTTGGCCTGGACACCTACCTGTTCCGTTCACTCAGAGCCTGTAACACCTCTCTGCGGAGGCAGGGCTTGGCCGTGCTGCTGAAAAGCAGTCTTCAGGCAACAAGAACGGATTAGCTCATTTTCCGCTAGGAAAGACAGTAGTATCTATCGTTTTTGCTTTGAAACGCAGAGATTTGTTTAACTGAAATATCCCAAAATATCTGACTGGCTTTGATGTTTAGTACTATAAAAAGGCAAAGAAAACAAAGTGAGACAGGCCTTGGGACTCACTCTGAACCCTCTGGCACAGGTGACACTAGAAAGTCAAAACTCATCATGCACTGGGAAAAGTTGTGCAAGATTCCTAAATTAGGGCTCTCTGGCCAGGGGTTGTTTCTGGAGAAATATTTTCAAATTTCCCATTGCTCGTTACTGTTATAAAGTCCCACACAGGATGGGCATCTGCTGAACACCATCAACACATCCTGGGCTATCTCCTGCACCGTATCCAACGCCCAGTCAGTGTTCCTAGGCAGGTCTGAGAAGCTAGCTGCCCCCGTTAAATGCTGTGTGTTTGGGTGCTGAGCTCGCACCCACCCCAGGGGCCAGGCTGTGGAGTGTGCGAAGGAATCAGGTTTTGGGTCAGGTCCTGGGTCACTTGCCTCAGGTCAATGTGAAGGGGAATGTGTGTGTGTGTGTGTGTGTGTGTGTGTATAAGAAAGAGAGAGGGAGAGAAACTTTATGCTTCCTATAGCACAGGGATCTATTTCCAATGGGAACGGAGTGACCGAGTGCAAGGTTTCAAAATCCATTTCTATCCATTTCTTAGGCCAGCGTGTTTTTGCCCCGAGGAGTCTTACCTGTGAACAGGCATATTTCCTACCAGAGATCCCCAGAGGTCCGTCTCTGTCGCAGGGTCGGCAGCCATTCCTGTCCCTCCACCACTCTGCCTCATGACTTTCTCAGAAGGAGGAGAAACAGAGGAGAGACTACTCAGTCCACACCAAGACACTGCATTGCTAACATCACATGATGGGTCACAACCTGAGGATTCACTTTGTCATGTCTGTCCACCCTGCACTGAGCACAGCTGCACTGTGTGACCCCACTGAGTCATCCGCAGGCTTTCTGGAAGAATGCTCACCCTCACTCAGTCACACCCCAGCCTGAGCAAGAGGACCCTTCTTATGTTCTGAAATCATGCCAAGAATTTAATTCGCACTCAGTCCTCATTGATGATGTTGGTTGCTTACCCTTTGCTCCCTGTCAGTCACAGCTATGAACACCCAGGCCCTGGGGCAAATTCCTTAATTTTTACATAGCTTTTGATTTATTCATTGTGACACTTGCAGAAAATTTGGAAAATAAAAAAAGGGCAAAAATTACAAAATAAAACACAATCAACTACCTAGCATCATTCTTTACTTAGCTACTTTTCCCGGTTGCTTTCTCTGTATTTTTTGCACACTTGAAATCATTTAGCATATAGCATATTAAATTTTCTTCTTACCCTCATCCCATAAAATGTTTCCAAAGTAAAAAAAAAAAAAAAATTAACAAATACTATTTTCATGGCATGATAATATTCCATCAAGAAGTCCTTGACAGTTTATTCACTTATTCTCTAACTCAGGATATTTAAATGGCTTCCAGCTATTCTCTGCAAATAATAATTCAATTTGTATTTAATCTTGGTCTAGGTTTCTAATTCTTGTAATTTTTCCTTAGAAGAGGAGTTATTAGAAATGGAAATGAAAACATGCTTTTTTTTTTTTTCTTAGAGACAGGATCTCACTCTGTTCCTCAGGCTGGAATGCATTGGCACCATCATAGCTCACTGAAACCTTGAACTCCAGACCCAGAAGATCCTTCCATCTTAGCATCCTGAGTAGCTAGGACTACAGGTGTGCACCACCACACCTGGCTAATTTTTAAAACTTTTTTGTAGAGATGAAGTCTCAGTATGTTGCCCAGGCTGGTCTCGAGCTCCTGGCCTCAAACAATCTTCCCACTTTGGCCTCCCAAAATGCAAGAAATACAGGTATGAGTCACCATGCCCAAGGAAACCAGTTTAGGACCCTTTTACTCGGTGAAAGTCATTGTGATGGGCACTGGCTTTACAGAGTAAAAGAGTCCTAAATTGGTTAGGTAAAGATTCTCAGGATCTTGGATACTATGTTCTAGCTAACTAGAAACTTCTATATGTTTAAAAATATGTATCTTTAGTGTGGGAGTCTTGCTTAGTGCATTGTGCAAGTTTTATTCAACACACACTTTTGAGGATCTCCTTTGTGCCAGACGAGGTGTTATGAAGCCAGCAAGGAGAGAGGCAGTTTGGCTGAGGGCGGTGGCTCATGCCTGTAATCTCAGCACTTTGGGAGGCCAAGGCAGGTGGATCACCTGAGATCAGGAGTTCGAGACCAACCTGGCCAACATGGCGAAACCCCGTCTCTACTAAAAATACAAAAATTAGCCAGGTGTGCGCACCTGTAATCCCAAGTACTCAGGAGGCTGAGGCAGGGGAATTGCTTGAACTTGGGAGGCAGAGGTTGCAGTGAGCCAAGACTGTGCCATGGCACTCCAGCCTAGGTGACCGAGACAGACTTTGTCTCGTTAAAAAAAAAAAAAAAAACTAGAGAGAGAGAGAGAGAGAGACAGTTCAGGACCTTGGCGTTTATCCTCTGGCAGAGGGAGGTGCCAAAGGGATCTCACAAATGCAAGCAGGCTTCCTTCTGTGATAAACATGATGCATAATTGCTGCGTGGCGTCAAGAGGGTTTATGATACAGGGAGTTGACTTAGAGAGGTCGGGGCAGTGAGGAATGAATCCGGATTTGAAGGAGGAGGAGGTGTTGCCTGGGAGCAGATTCGAAGGAAGGTGCAGAGATGGGGATGCAAAGACTCTGACCAAAGACTGTGCAGTGAGCATGAGGATAGGATGGAAGGTCACCCTGCAGGGCACAAAGTGAGGCAGGAGACACAGCAAACGTGGGGCCTGCTGAGAGTTCTGAAGTTAATGCACACATTGGGGGGTGGGGCAGGGTGGGTGGAAATGCTTAACCAGATTTGGTTTTGAAATGGCCAAAGGACATTATCATAGGCAAATCAGGCGCAAGACTCTGCCTGCTATCTAACCACTGTCTCTCAGCTCCAAGCCACCCCTCCACACTCTGCAGTTGTGATTTTCTGGCAACGTAACTGCCAACTCAATTTCTTCAGTGTGGATTGGTCCCTGTTCGCTTCTGCCACTGGGGCACTGGACCAGGCACTGGGAGGCAGGAGGGCCGAGGGGACTAGGGGCTGTGGTTCCCTGTCCTTCCTCGTGGGGTCCCTCTGCAAGAACACTTTGCCCCGGCAACAGCAGTTGCTCAGAGCCTGCATCTTCTTCTAGCAGTTTCGGAAGCAGTGCCGCTATGGCCCCTGAGACGTCTGGGGCCTGCCTGCCCTGGGCCTTGGAACACCAGCGGTCCAAGGAGAGAAGCAGGCTCGAGGCAAAGGCCACGACGTGAGCTTGATTGGAGGTCGCCAGTCCAGTCAAGGCTCTCGGCCTCCACCACGTGTTAGAATCCTGGGCTCGGAAACCCCCCTAAGTCAGAATCCTGGGGCAGGAGCCTGGCCCAGGACTCATGGGGATGAGATGGGGTCAGCCAGGAGCCAGGCCCCAACCCTTTAGCTGCCGTCCAGACACCCTCTGGAAGCTTCCCAGCGCCTGCTTTGAACCCATGGCTGTTGGGCACAGTGGCTCACGCCTATAATCCCAGCACTTTGGGAGGCCGAAGCGGAAGATCAGTTGAGGTCAGGAGTTCAAGACTAGCCTGGACAACATGGAGAAACCCCGTCTCTACTAAAAGTACAAGAATTAGCCGGGTGTGCATGCCTGCAATCCGAGCTCCTCGGGAGGCGGAGGCACAGTGGAAGTTGCAGTGAGCCGAGATCACCCTGTTACACTCCAGCCTGGGCAACAGAGCAAGACTCCGTTTCAAAACAAACAAAGGAACAAAAAAACCCATGGCTGAGAAATGCCGGCCGGATCTCCGCTCGTCTAGGCCCGCCTGTCCAGAAATCGACACGGATTCGAACCAAGGGTCGAGAGACAGGAAGGGCCGCGCCCCAGCCCCCGCCAGCACCAGCCGGCACCGCTCTGGGGGCCGCCACCGCCGCGGCTTCCCTCCCACGGCCCCAGAGCCGCAGGGCCTGGCAACGGCGCGCGCCTTGGAAGCGGGCTTCGCGAAGGTTCCGGCGCTCGGCCACCAGCCTGCGCGGCTCCTGCCGTGTTGTGCCAGCCTCGAGCCGGATTTACGCGGTTTCTGGAAAAGAAAAGCGTCCTTACTCACCCAGGCTCGGAAACAAGCCGCACCTCAGCCTCGCCCTCCGTCCTCTGACTGCGCAGGGCGGCGAGGCCGGGCTGGACCCGCTGCGGATGAGCGCGTCCTGACCGCCGGGCTGGACACGGCTGGGGATGAGCGCGTCCTGACCGCGCCTGGCCGGCCGCCGACTCAGCCCTGCGCTGTGGACGGGTCACGCCGCACGCCCCAGTGCCCTGTTCACAGACCTGCAGCCCAGTCCTGGTCTTCCTTGTCCAGATGCGGGCACAGGGCTCCAGGATGCCAACTGAGGGCTTCCCAGTCCCGCGCCAACGCCAGGCCCAGAGAGGTGGAGGCCTGGCCCTCCGAGGAAGAGGACCCTCAGGGTCACCTTCCAGCACTCGGTGTTCCTGTGGAAAAACCGCCCAAGGAATGCGGGGGAGGGTTCCACTTTGTTTGAAATGGCATTACAGCTTCTCTGATAATAAAAGTAATGGATTATCATTGCTGAAAACTCAAGGGAAAAAAATTTTCTGTGATCTCAGCTTCTGAAGATAATTTCTAATAGTAAATTTATTGTATTTTTTGAGGTACATATTGTGAAGAGAGAGAGAAAGAGGATAGGCGTATTTTAAAACCAACAATGAGTTAATCTTTTTAAAGATATTTAAATGCTTTAATGCTATTTTGTTTAATTATTTCTGTCTGCTAAAATCTTTCAAATACTATTTTGTAAAAATACTAAGATAACTCCTAACACCTTTTCTTCTTTCTATATTTTTGCGCATTTTTTTCAGTGTTTGAAAGTTGTATGGTATATTTTGGTGGACATGGAATAGATTTTTTTAAAGGATATGCATTGAATCAAATGGTGCACGGCATTCAACCTAGTGTCTTCAGGGTTTATCCATGTTGCAGAAATGTGTTAGAATTTCCTTCCTTGGCAAGGCTGAATAATATTCCATTATATGTGTATATCACATTTTCTTTTTTATGGTAGTAAACATTTTATTTTTACTTATTATTACTGTCAATTGAGAGATAAAATTGCATGTATGTATCATGAATAACATGATATTTTGATGTACAGTGGTCTTCCCTTATCTGCAATTTCCTTTCTGCAGTTTCAGTTACTTGTGGTCAACCATGGCCCAAAATTGTTAAATGGAAAATTCCAGAAATAAACAATAAGTTTTAAATTGTGTGCCATTCTCAGTAGTGTGATGAAATTTCATACTGTCCCATCCAACATGCCCAGGATGTGAATCATCCCTTTGTCCGGCGTACCTGGGCTGTGTATACACTACCTGCACGTTAGTCACTTAGCTGTCTTAGTGATCAAATTGACTGCCAAGTATAGTGTATAAACCAAAAAGAAACTGAGAAAGGTCTCCATCAACTCAGAAGTTAATTTTGCCAAGGTTAAGGACGTGCCTGTGAGGGAGGTTTGTGCCTTTCTCCAAAGATAATTCTGAGGGCTTTGGTATTTAAAGGGGAAAGAGGGAGGATTTGGTCACATGTCTGAATCCACATGTTGCAGGAGAAAAGGAGCAGGTAGGGGAAGAGTCTATTACGTGTTCTTCCTGCTCTCAGTAAATCGGTGCTTCACTTAAGGTAAGGTGAGGCTAGAGTAGCTACCTGTGGACCTGTTTAGCCTTTCACCTGCAATACCCTGCTTAAGAATAAAAGGAAAACCAGCTTCTTGCACGACTCAGCTTTTAGCTTAATATTTTCTTTTGGCAGAGTGAAATTAGGTTCCCAAGTTTTTATTTTTCTTTCACAAGTGTAAATAGGGTTTGGAATTATGCATGGTCTCAGACCCATTTACTAAGGATCTTGGAACGTATTCCCTTGCAGATAAGCAGGGACTACTGCACATATACATTGTGGAATGGCTAAGTCTAGCTTGCATTACGTCACATAGTTGTCATTTTTGTGGTAGGAACACTTAACATCCTCATTCAGTTTTCACAAGCGGATACTGGGTGTCTACCATGTACCAGATTTTGTTCTAATACTGGGGACAGAAGAATAACAGGCCAAACCCTTAACCCATGCAGCCAGCAGAGACAATGAATAAGAAAACAAACAAAAAATTGAACAAGATAATTTCCAACTGTGGCATTAGGTAGTAATAAACAAGATAACATTATGAACAAGTAGGCAAAGGGTGGGAGAAGGGTATTCAGGTAGAATGGTCTGGAAAGATCTCTGCAGAGGTTGTATTTGAACTAAGAGCGGAAGTATAAGACAGACTCAGGCACAGAAGGGACTTGAAATATTACAGGAATGGAAGGGAGGCTAAACTGCTGGAATACCCCTGTCTGCATGTATGTGTAGGTGTGTGTGCGCATGCATGCATGTGTGTGTGTGTGTGTGTTTGCATGTTTGTGTGTGTGTGATGATGAAAGACAGACAAGGCTAGAGAGAGCTTTTTATTCTGGTAAAATATTATCTTTGAAGAGTTTTAAGTTTACTTATAAGACAACCTGATTATTAGATTTAAAAAGATGGTCCTGGCTGCTTTATGAATTAATGTTTGTGTAAAGTTTTACAGTTTACAAAGTATTTTCACATTTATAGTCTCATTTTATCCTCATTCCAGGCTTGTGAAAAGGTTTTCCTTATTCCCTTTTATTTTTTATTTGTGATAAGAACACTTAACATGAGATTTGCCTTCTTAACAGATTTCAAGTGTACAATACAGTATTGTACATACAGGCATGGTGTTGTACATCAGATCTCTAGAACTTGTTGATTTTGCATAACTGAAACTTTATATCCATTGGACAGCAACTCCCCATTCTCCCCTCCCTCCAGCCCCTAGCAACCACCATTCTACTCTCTGCTTCTATGGATGCCACAGTTTTAGATTCCTCCTGTAAGTGGAATCATGCAGTATTTATCTTTCTGTGACTGACTGACTTGGCATAATGTCCTCAAGTTTCATCTATGTTTTCACATGTTGCAGAATGCCCTTCTTTTCTAAAGCTGAATACTTTTCCACTGATCGTATACACCACATTTTCTTGATTCGTTTACCTGCCAATGGATATTTAGGTTGTTTCTAGATCTTGGCTATTGTTAATAATGCTGCAAGCCTGGGTGTGGTGGCTCACACCTGTAATCCCAGCACTTTGGGAGGCCAAGGTGGGCAGATCACCCGAGGTCAAGAGTTTGAGACCAGCCTGGCCAACATGGTGAAACCCCATCTCTGTTTTAAAAATAAAAAAAACGTAAAAACTTTAAAAAAAAAAAGTAATAATGGTGCAATAAACATGGGAGTGTTAATTTCTCTTCACGCTCCTTATTTCAATCCTTTTGAACAAATACCTGGAAGTTGAATTGTTGGATCATATGTTAGTTCTATTTTTAATTTTTTGAGGCAGTTCCATACTGTTTTTCATTGTGGCTGCACCATTTTGCATGCCTACCAACTGTGTACAAAGTATTCCATTTCTGTGCATTCTCATCAACACTCTGCTATCTTAGTTTTTTTGATAATAGACATCTTAACAAGAGTAGGGTGACATCTCACATTGTGGTTTTGATTTGCAATTCCTTGGTGATTAGTGACATTGAGCATCTTTTCATATCCTGTTGTATACAAATACGTAGGCCATTTGTATGTCTTCTTGAAGAAACATCTATTCAGGTCTTTAGCTCATTTAAAAATTGTGTTATTAGGTTTTCTGTTTTGCTTTGTTTTGTTTTTGCTGTTGAATTTTAGTAAATATTGTCATAAATATGTTTCTTAAATATTTTGGAAATTAATTCCTTATCATGTGTTGTCTGCAAATATTGGAAAACTGGGAATAAATGTAGCTAACTCAGTGTATATGTCCATTTTTGTGTTGCTATAAAGAAATATCTGAGGCTGAGTAATTTATAAAGAAAAGATGTTTGTCTGGCTCACAGTTCTGCAGGCTGTATGAGAAGCATGGCACCGGCATCTGCTTTTGCTGAGGTCTCAGGAAGTTTCCAGTCATGGCAGAAGGCAAAGCGGAGCCAGTGGGTCACATGGCAAGAGAAGAAACAGAGAGAGGAGGAAGTTCCAGGCTCTTTGAACAACCAGATCTTTTGTGAACTCATAGTGTGAGAACTCGAAGATGGCACCAAGCCATTCATGAGGGATTTACTCCCATGATAAAAACACCTCCCGCCAGGTCCCACCTCCAACACTGGGGATCACATTTCAACATGAGACTGGAAGAGATAAAACATCTAACTTATAGCACTCTGCATAGGTCACAATGGTAGAATTGCACCCATGTCTTCTGACTCTAAATGTCTTCAAGACACTTTTGGACAATCACTACTTTCTTTCACATACTTATTCTGTTATTTCCGTTACAATTTTAGTTATCTAAATGAATGGACAGAAAATGTCAGTCCACTGCCTGCTTCTTTAAAAGAACCATGTTAAATACTAAATAAATACTTCAGTTCAGATGTATTTCTTGTGATCAGTCTAGTTGGAATGTAGTTGGAGAGCCCAGACATATTTTCTTGCATAATTAATAATGTGGAACTAAAACAAGAGCATTAATAAAGTTATTAGAGATTGTCAAGAGTAATTTTTAGGGAGTCAGGATGTGAGGCCCTTTTTTATAAAATGGGTAGACATTGGAAAGGTCAAGGGATGAAGAAGTGCATTTCGGGAGATTAAAAAATCAGTAGCCAACAGTTTAATATCACCACCCCTACACTCCATAATCATAATACCATAACTCCACCCTGCCCAACCAAGCTCCAAAAAATGGAGCTGCAACATAAATAAAACCAACATGCCATCTTCACAACAGTCCCCAGCTAGCAACCCTCAGTCTTTCTAATCACAGAACTCTCCCAGAGTCTCTCTTTTATAGAAATTTTGGAACTACTGATGAACAAGCCAGGAATATTTGAAAACAAAAGCACTGAGGTTGAAATTTGAAAAATGCATTTGGAGGATGGAAAGGTGGATGACATTGGTAAAAACAGGTTAACAGTGTTGAACTTTGAGAGGAACGTGCATAGAGCTGTGCTTTGGCAAGTTTTAATTTATAGCAGGGAGAATTCAGAATTTCACAGAGACTGAAATCATTTAAAGGGATAAGAAGTTTATTAGAATAATCCAGGTTAGAAACAAAGATGTAAAGAGAAAGGAAAATTGGAGAATCATGTTGTGGTTATGTAGATATGAATTGGGAAGGCCTGTTGATTAATGGTGCACCACTTAATGGTGAACCACTTGAGATTCAGTTTTTCTTCTAGAAGAAGACTATGATGTCTCATGCTTTATGATAGCTCATGCTTTATGATGGCAACAGTGTGTAAAGAGCTTGAAACTAGTTCCTTCAAAACAGGCTCTTTTTAAAAACTTGTTTATATGAATTTGTTTTATTTTACTTTTATTTTGGGTTCATGGGTACATGTGCAGGTTTGTTACAAAAGAAAACTTGTGTTATGGAGATTTGATGTACAAATTATTTCACCATCCAGGTAATAAGCATAGTACCTGATGGGTAGTTTTTAAATCCTTACCCTCCTCTGCCCCCAACCCTCAAGCAGGTCCATGTGTCCTCAGCGTTTAGCCCCCACTTACAAGTGAGAACATTTGGTATTTGGTTTTCACTTCCTGTGTTAGTTTGTTTAGAATAATGGCCTCCAGTCCCACCCATGTTCCTACAAAGAACATGATCTCATTCTTTTTTATAGCTGCATAGTATTTCACAGTGTATATGTATCACATTTTTTTAATCTAGTCTACCACTGATGAGCATTTAGGTTGATTCCATGTCTTTGCTATTGTGAATAGTGTTGTGATGAACATATGCATGCACGTGTCTTTATATTGAAATAATTTATACATTTTTAAATATATATCCAATAATGGGATGACTGGGTTAAATGGTAATTCTGCTTTGAGTTCTTTGAGAAATCACCAAACTGCTTTCCACCATGGCTGAACTAATTTATGTTCCCACCAGCAGTTTGTAAGTATTCCCTTTTCTTCACAAGTTCACCAGTATCTGTTATTTTTTAAAAATATGTTAAGAATAGCCATTCTGACTGGTATAAGATGGTATTTCATGTAGTTTTGAGTTGCATTTCTCTAGTGATTAGTGATGTTGAATATTTTTTTCAAATGTTTGTTGACCACTTGTATGTCTTCTTTTGAAAAGTGCCTGTTCATGTCCTTTGCCCAGTTTTTCAAGGAGTTTTTGCTTGTTGTTTTGTTTAAGCTCCTTATAGATTCTTGATTTTAGACCTTTGCCAGATGCATAGTTTGAAAATATTTTCTCTCCTTCTGTACATCGTCTGTTCACTCTGTTGATAGTTTCTTTTGCTATACCAAACCTGTTTTGTTGAACTGGGTCCCATTTGTCAATTTTTGTTTTTGTTACAATTGCTTTTGGCATCTTTGCCATAAAATCCCTTATCCAGAATGGTATTTCCTAGGTTATCTTCAAGTTTTTTATAGTGTTAGGTTTTTATATTTAAGTTTTTAATCCATCTTGAGTTGATTTTTGAATATGGTATAAGGAAGGGGTCAAGTTTCAATATTTTGCACATATCTGGCCACCATTTATCCCACTACCATTTATAGAGAGTTCTTTCTTCATTACTTGTTTTTGTTGACTTTGTCAAAGGTCAGATGTGTGTAGGTTCATGGCATTATTTCTGGGTTCTCTATTCTTTTCCGTTGGTCTACGTGGGTGTTTTCATACCAGCACTATGCTACTTTGGTTACTGTAGCCCTGTAGTATACTTGGAGGTCAGGTAACATGATGCCTCCCGTTTTGTTCTTTTCGCTTATGATTGCTTTGGCTATTTGAGCTCTTTTTGGTTTTTTTGATTTGATATCAATTTTAAAATCGTTTTCCTAATTCTGCGAAGAAGGTCATTGGTAGTTTGATGGGAGTAGCATTGAATCTGTAAATTGCGTTGAGCAGTATGGCCATTTTAACTATAGTGGCTCTTTCTGTCTGTGAGCAGAGCCTGTTTTCCATTTGTTTGTGTCACCTCTGATTTCTTTGAGCAGCATTTTGTAGTTCTCATTGCAGAGATCTTTCACCTCCCTGGTTAGCTGTATTCTTGGGTCCTTTATTCTTTTTGTGGCAACTGTGAATGGAATTGTGTTCTTAACATGGCTTTCAGCATGGTTGTTGTTGGTGGACAGGAATACTACTTATTTTTGTACATTAATTTTATATTCTGAATCTTTGCTGAAGAGGTTTGTCAGCTTAAGAAGCTTTTGGACCTGAACTATGGGGTTTTCTCGATATAGAATCATGCCCTCTGTGAACGTCCTCTCTTCCTATTTGAATGCCTTTTATTTTGTTCTGTTGCCTGATTTCTCTGGCCAGGCCTTCCAGTACTATGTTGAATAGGAGTGGTAAAACGGGCTTATTTCTATAAGGAAATAGACTTTAAAGGAGTAATTTGCATCATAATAGAATCCCTTATAACTTTTCTTAACCAGGATGAGGTAAAAACAATTCATTTTGCTTGAGGATCACTGTGAATTAATTGTTTAGATTATAACTGAGTATTATCAAGTTTCGAACTTCTTGTCAAAATTTAAGACTGAATGCTGGTTTTGAATACAATGATAGACCAATATGTGTTTTTCAAGGAATAAGACTGAAAGAAACCTTATACAAACAGTAGTAGAGATATTTTATAAACATTCAGTGTGGTTTTTCTTTCTTTTTAAAAGTGCCTTACCATGCCATACTGACCTTCATCTTTGAACTGCAGGGAAATGTGGCTTATGGTGCTGTGACGTGAAGCCTGAGGAAGCAGCAGTGGAGGCTGTCTGGAGGGAGCTGTGCTAGAATCACTTGGAGAGCTTTTGAAAAGCAGAGATTCCCAGAAACTACTCGCAGGGGTCCTGCCTCCATGTGTCTTGTGTGAATCCTGGGGATTGGTATCTAGAAAACCTTTGTAGAAGCTTTCTCTGATGCTGCCCAGTCTCTTGCTGACTCCCCCTGCTGATGAAGCTGTCTAGAGGCCTGGTTTTGTAGAAGGAGAAACGCTCCTTTTATATTTTTCTTTAGGTTTATTAAAACTTTCTATTAATCTAGAATCAAACTAGGCTTTTTTTCTGGAAACAATTTTGCTCTTTATTCATGTGTTTATTCGTTCAGCAAATATTTATTTAGCAAGCCTTTCTAAAATGATACAGTGGTCACTTCTAAGACTCACAGGTCAATTCTTTCATAATGTTTATATTCCAGTGGGGGAAGATTCTTTCAATCAGAAAGAATGGAAGGAAGGAAGGGAGGGAGGGAGGGAGGGAGGCAGAGAGGGAAAGAAAAAAAGGAAAAGAACAGAAGAAAAGGGACCCTAAGGAAAAATATGGCTAAAGAAGCATTTACTTTCAAAAGAAATATTTACAAACGTGTGTGTGTGTGTCGAACGGTCTGTATTGGTGCAGTGTTCCCAAGTGAGAGGCAGTCTGGCTTGTATCATGTGTAGACCTGTACAGAGGATGAGAGTGTGGCTACTTGAATCCAGAAAGAAGTTAAATCCTGTACAGTGGGATGATTGTAGAGAAGCTGCACCCTTAGATAGAGGGACAGAGCCTGGTATCAACAGGAAACAAATAATTACCAGCATATGTATCTGATAAAGGATATGTATACAGACTATGCAAATAACTCATACAGCTCAATAATAGAAAATAACCTAACAAAAAATTGGCCATTTCCCCAGTAAGTATGCAAAAAGGTGTTTAAGAACATTACTCATCAGAAAACACAAAATAATGATGGACCCACTACAATGGCTACTTTTTTACAAAATCAAGCAACAACAGATAGTAGCAAGGATGTAGAGCAAGTGGAATTTCACACATGGCAGATGGGAATGTGAAATGGTACAACTACTTTGGAAGATAGTTTGGCTATTTCTCCTAAAGTGAAGCATATACTTGTCAAATGATGCAGTAATTACTCACCAAAGCATTCTCTCGCTCCCCCAAAATGAAAACTATGTCCATATAAAGACTTAACTTGAATGTGCATTGTAGCTTTACTTATAGTAGCTAAAACCAAGCACGACCCAAATGCCCATCTAGAGGTGAATAAATACACCTCTTTGTGTATTTGTGGTAGAGTCACATAATGGAATACTACACAGCAATAAACATGAAACAAACAAGCAAACTGGGATGGCATGCAATCCCAAGGATGACTTTCAAAAACATTGTGCTGACTGAAGGAAACCAGACATTGAAAAGCCCTTAGATAGAATTTTCAGAACAGGATAAAGTCTTATAGGGAGATTATGTATATAGGAAAGAAAATGAGCCCAATCTTAATTCTAGAGTTTCCCAGTATTTCCAGGCCAAGCAGAAAAAGATGATCCAAAAAACGAAGCTATGGAGTGACAACCCAAGGGATAGTAGAAAACCAGGAGAACATGGTACCACTGATATCAAGAGCAAAAGGAAGCAATTGCTGTCCTGGTCTGCTGCTGCTGAAAGAGCAAGTGAAATCAGAACAGGAAAGTGATCACCGGATATAACAAAACAGGGCACATTGGTGACCTCAACAGGAGCTACCTCAGTGAACAAATTAGAGAAAGCATGACTAGAGATGTTAGCAGAGGAAATGTGATGAGAGGAAGTGGAAATGGCAGCTCCAGGCAACACTAGCTGGCCATTTTGAATTGAAGGATTGCGTAGAAATAGGCACAAAGTGATGCAGAACCAAGGGTGGTTAATTTATATTTTATTAGCTTGTGTTTTGTTTGTTTGTTCATTTTAAGATTGTAGACACCAGCCCACGTTTGTATACGGGAATGATCTGTCAAAGAGAGAAAGATAAGTAGATGACTCAGAAGAAAGTATAATTGCAGAGGAAAATAGAATGGAATTGCAATAATATGAAGTTAATTAAAAATACATAGTGTCCTTTTAATTCATTGCTGTCCAACTGTATATTTACTTTGTAATACAAGTATTACTCCAAAAATCCCCTAATCAATCATCTTCTAGAAAACTTTGATCTCAGGTACCCTTGGTTTATTCCTTGTATAAACACCAATTTGATTTTACCTGCTAGAACAAGTAAGAAAGAAAGAGTTGGAAAATAAATTGATGCAAGGGCTCTTATGGAATTAACAAAGAACAAGGAAGACCAGTGCCAGAGAACTAAGTGACAGCTGTCTTTCTCAAGGCCACAGGGAGATAACCGTGAAAAGATCAGATAGAGTAAACACAAGAGACAGCTCTACTCATGTATACAACTTTAGCAATGATCACTTGTATAGTATTTACAAATAACCACAATGCAAGAGAATTGGAAAGAAATAAATGTTTAAAATAGAAAAAGCAAGCAAAGGCAAATGTAAAAGATAAATGACCAAAAAAAAAAAAAAAAAGAAAGAAAGAAAGAAACCACACAGTCCACAAAGGGATAATAAACTTGTAAAAGCTATAACAAGTAGATAAGAAAAAAATGGACTCAATGATTATTTAATGAATAGAAATGTGAAATTACTCATAAGAAAGAAATACAAATAATACAAAAAGGGCATTTTATTTACTACTGATGGAAGTGCCATTTTAGGTGACTTTTCTGTAGGACTAATTACCGCTATAAATCAAAAGCTTTCAAATGTCGTTAAAAATTGACTTAATAATTCAATTTCTAGAATTTTCCTGGAGAACTAATCAGACATATCTTTAATGATTTTATATACAAGAGTGTCTACTATAGGAAAAAAGGGAGTATATGCTTCAAGCATTCAATATAGCAAGATTCTACAGCATTATAAAATTATACTCTGGTGAAATAGTCATGCTGTACTATGAAGCAAGAAGAGGAATTTCACAAAGCAATGTATACAATATCTCATTTTAATGTATTTTACATATGCTTAGATTAACAATGAAAACTATATATGACTAAATATTGATAAATTATCATTGTATTATGGAATACAGTTAATTCTTTTATTGTGCCTTCATATATTTTTCTAAAGTGTTAGAATTATATAAAATGCTACTTTAAAAATGTTAACTTGTGTATCTATTTTTAAGTCCAACCTCTCAAATAACTACTGAGTTAAGGAGGAAAAATAAAAACACAAGAATATAGATTTAGAAAATAATGAGAGAATAACATATTTTTAGCTTTAACTTTGCCACAATCATAGATGTCTTTATTATTCTGAATGAAAGGAGGAAAATAAATAAGCTCTCCAAACAAGACACAGGTGGCAACAGAGACATTTTTAAGAGAACAGGAACAAGAACATAATAAACCTAAACTAGCAATAATTCAAATAAACACAATATATGCAATAATTAATAAAAATTTATTTTATATGATGACTGAAAAAGTTCTGTAGCAAATCTAGTAAAGAAAAAACAATGAAATTGCACATATATAAAGAGAATTTTTAAGTCGACAAAGTGGAAAATAACATATCATATAATCTCAATTTGTACATGCGTGATGGATGCGTATACACAAAGATGAAGCGAAAACACAAAATGTTAAAAATTGTTCTCTCTCTGTGGTGGTATTACAAGTTATTTGCTGTATGTTTGTATTCGTGTTTATTTCCCAAATTTTATAATGACAAATATTTAAATTATATTTTAAAATAACATTATAAACACTTCTTCCTAACAGAATGTAACTATATTTCTCATACAGATGAATGTAAGTTCACTCTCTCCCCGAAACAGGGAGCACAGAGTGGGCCCCTGTGAGGAGGCAGCCGCAGCCACTGCACTTATCCCAGAGTGATGTGAAATCCTCATCTCTTTTAGTCACCATTGCAACTTGGACATTATATAAAAACGTAGATTAAAGGGTAGATTGTAAAATTAACCACCAACACTCAGTGTCATGCACAATAAGCAAGGAAGAAAATGTGTGTAGCTGCTACGGTGTTTGTTTTGGTAATAAAACTAGTTGATCAGTTAAAAGAATAACATTATAAAATATTTGAAAATACAAATTATAAGTACATACTCCATATAATTATAAATAATTGATTAAAATGTCTAAAATAAATAGAAATATATGAAAAATATAATCAAATATTAAGCATGATCCTTTAATAGTTACAGATAAAGATAACAATTTCTTAACAACAGTATTTCTGAATCATAAAATTGCAGATAATTTAAAATGCCTTTCCTTCACCTGAATTTTCTACAAGACACACATATCATTTTTTTTTTTTTTTGACTGAGTTTTACTCCATTGCCTAGGCTGGAGTGTGGTGGAGAGATCATGGCTCATTGTGGTCTAAACCTCTTGGGCTCAAGTGATCCTCCTACCTTAGCCTCCCAAGTAGCTAGGACTACAGAGACACATCACCATTTATTTATTTATTTATTTATTTACTTATTTACTTATTTATTTAAAGTTTTTATAGAGACAGAGTATTGCTACGTTGGCCAGGCTGGTCTCTAACTCCTGGCCTCAAGTGATCCTCCCATTTCAGCCTCCAAGTAGCTCAAATTACAATTGTGAGGCACTGCGCCCAGCCATAACACATATCACTTTTTAATAAAGGAAAATAGTACTTATTGCTCCAAAAAGGAAGAGTAAATAATGTGATTGCTTTTAAAAAAATACATTGTATATTCTTATTTGTAAGTAAGAGCTAAACACTGAGTACACATAGACACAAAGAAGGGAACAGTAGACATGGCAGCCTGCTTGGGGGTGGAGAATGAGGGGATGGGGAGACCTGAAAAACTACCTATGGGGTACCTGGGTGATGAAAGAATTTGTACACCAAACCCAGTGACATGCAATTTACTCATGTAACAAACCTGCACTCATACCCTTGAACCTAAAATAAAAGTTAGAAAAAAAATACTGAAACAAAGTAAAAATAGCAAAAAAACCCCCAAAACACCATTGTCAATGTTTACTAAATTCTACCAATTTCCTCAAAAGCTGCATTTATACATAGGTACGTCAGTATTGATGGTGGAGGTGCTCAAACTTTCAAGAAATGAATAAATCCCATTCCAAATAAACAGTCTTACAGAACAGTAAAAGTTACTGTGTGCAATTCAGTTTTCACACACAAGCACTGCAAGTGTAAATCTCAGTTCATAGCTTTGACCACGCAAGAAATGAAACTTTTTGTTTTTCTTTTTCAATTCAGGATGGCAGCATTTTAACCCTGGTTTCCTCAGGATTCTGCTTACATTCTACAGATTGTAATAGGTACCACAGTGTCACAGGTGACTATCTCATTTATCCCTCAATGACACTTATAAATGGAGGTCACGACTGACTGGTTCATCATCTGCTGTATTCCAGGCAGCTGCTGGCATGTCTATTGTCCAGGCAGTTAGTTGTATATGGGGCCTGCCCTCCTCCCCACCTGCATGGTCTTCGGGGTTTTGTGGTTCTCTCTGCCACTCCCATGATGCTCCTGTGTGCTTGGGAATTATTCTGCTCTTCCTGGATCTTGCTGTCTCTCCAGGAAACCCTGAATGTCTCAGATCCGCAACTCAGCCTGGAGTTTCCGTCTTCCTCCTGGGGCATGGTCTGAGGAAGAGTGTGGGAGGTCACTCTTTCTTGGACCTACCAATGTTTTCATCTCTAAGTTTCCTTCTAACTCTATGCTTTTCCCTACTTTAAGGAACAATAATCTTGGTGAAGAAGTCTGGCTGTTAGTAATTTTCTTACCATCCCATAAGAACTTCCTCTCCTTAAGGGTCCATTTTTTTCTCTAATTTTTGATATCTCATGCCTGTTCTTAGGTAATGAGCACAGGTGACCAGGGCATGACTGTGGGAGAGGGCCAAGGGAAATATCGAGATAA
This sequence comes from Cacajao melanocephalus, assembly GCA_963573385.1. Lineage (NCBI taxonomy): Eukaryota > Metazoa > Chordata > Mammalia > Primates > Pitheciidae > Cacajao > Cacajao melanocephalus. The sequence goes on along the minus strand of CAUYLG010059378.1, from coordinate 29,475 downwards.
CAAACTCTTCATATTGCAAAAATAGTTCCAATATAAAAATGTAACTGGCCGGGCACGGTGGCTCATGCCTGTAATCCCAGGACTTTGGAAGGCTGAGACAGGCGGATCATCTGAGGTCAGGAGTTCAAGACAAGCCTGGCCAATATGGTGAAACACCGTCTCTACTAAAAATACAAAAATTAGCTGGCTATGGTGGTGGACACCTGTAATCCCAGTTACTCAGGAGGCTGGGGCAGCAGAATTACTCGAACCCAGAAGACAGAGGTTACAGTGAGCCATGATCATGCCATTGCACTCCAGCCTGGGCAACAAGAGCGAAACTTCATCTCAAAAAAAAAAAAAATGTAACTGAGATAGCATACATAAAAGTGGAGTAGGCTGAGGTAGAAGGGCTGTTTGAACCCAGGAGTTCAAGGCTACAATGAGCTGGGATTACTCCACTGCACTCCAGCCTGGCCAATATGGTGAAACCCCATTTCCACTAAAAATACAAAAGTAGCTGGGCATGGTGGTGCATGCCTGTAATCCCAGCTACTCAGGAGGCTGAGGCAGGAGAATCACTTGAGCCTGGGAGGCAGGGGTTGCAGTTAGCCAAGATCACGGCATTGCATTCCAGCCTGGGCAAAAAGAGCAAAACTCTACTCAAAAAAAAAAAAAAAAAAAAAATGAACAAAGCTTCCAAGAATTTGGGACTATGTTAAACATCCAAACCTAAGAATAATTGGTGTTCCTGAGGAAGAAGAGAAATCTAAATTTTTGGAAAAGATATTTGAGGGAATAATTGAAGAAAAATTGCTTGGCCTTGCTGGAGACCTAGATATTCAAATAGAAGAAGCTCTAATAACACCTGGGAAATTCATCACAGAAAGATCATTGCCTAGGCACATAGTCATCAGGTTACCTAAAGTCAGGACAAAGGGAAGAATCTCAAGAGCTGTGAGGCAAAAGCATCAGGTAACCTATAAAGGAAAACCTAACAGCAGATTTCTCAGCAGAAGCCCTACAAGCTGGAAGGAATCTGGGGTCCTATTTTCAGCCTCCTTAAACAAAACAATTATCAGCTAAAAATTCTGTATCCAGTGAAACTAAGCTTCATAAATGAAGAAAATATACAATATTTCCAGACCAAAAAATGCTGAGAGAATTTGCCACTACCAAGCCAGGACTACAAGAACTACTAAAAGGAGCTCTAAATTTTGAAACAAAGAAGGACATTATATAATGCAAAAAGGACTAGTCCAACAGGAAAATATCACAATTCTATATATATGTGCACCTAACACAGGAGCTCCCAAATTAATAAAATAATTACTACTAGACCTGAGAAATGAGATAGACAGGCTGGGTGTGGAGGCTTACACCTATAATCCCAGCATTTTGGGAGCCTGAGGCGGGCAGATCACAAAGTCGAGAGATCAAGACCATTCTGGCCAACATGGCGAAACCCTGTCTCTACTAAAAACACAAACATTAGCTGGGTGTGGTGGCACATGCCTGTAGTCCCAGCTACTCAGGAGGCTGTGGCAGAATTGCTTGGACTCGGGAGGTGGAGGTTATACTGAGCCAAGATAGTGCCACTGCACTCCAGCCTGGTGACAGAGCTAGACTCCATCTCAAAAAAAAAAAAAAAAGAAAAAGAAAAAAGAAAAGAAATGAGATAGAGAGCAACACAATAACAGTTGGGGGACTTCAATACTCCAATGATGGCACTACACAGGTCATCAAGACAGAAAGCCAACAAAGAAACAATAGACTTAAACTATACCCTAGAACTAATGGACTTATATATTTACAGAACATACTACCCAACAATTTCAGAATATACATCTATTCGTCAGTACATGGAATATTCTCCAAGATAGATCATATGAGAGACCACAAAACAAATCTCAGCAAATTTAAGAAAATCAAAATTATATCAAGTACTCTCTCAGACCACAGTGGAATAAAATTAGAAATCAACTCCAAAAGAAACCCTCAAATCCATGCAAATGCATGGGAATTAAATAACCCTCTCCTGAATGATCATTGGTTCAACAATGAAATAAAGATGAACATTTAAAAATTCTTTGAAATGAATGATAATAGTCACACAACCTATCAAAACCTTGGGATACAGCAAAAATAATGCGAAGAGGAAAGTTCTGTGAACCTCAAAATTTTGAGACAAGTCTCAGTTAATTTAGAGAGTTTATTTTGCCAAGGTTGAGGACACACCCGTGACACAGCCTCAGGAAGTCCTGATGACACGTGCCTAAGATGGTCAAGGCACAGCTTGGTTTCATACCTTTAGGGAGACATGAGAGCCATCAATCAATATATGTAAAAGTACATTGGTTTGGTCTGGAAAGGCGGGACAACTTGAAGCAAAGGCAGGAAGACTGGAAGCAGGGAGGGAAACAGGGAAGGGAAAAGTGGAAAGCATTCCCCCTGAGAACTGGAACAAGGCAAGGATGGCCACTTTTACCACTTCTATTCAACATAGTACTAGAAGTCCTAGCCAGAGCAATCAGAAAAGAGAAAGAAATAAAGGGCATCTAAACTGGCAAAGAGGAAGTCAAACCGTCATTGTGTGCTGATGATATGATCATATACTTAGAAACCATAGAGACTCATTCAGAAAGCTCCTAGAACTGATAAATGAATTCAGCAAAGTTGTAGGATACAAAATTAATGTACACAAATCAGTAGTTCTGCTATATACCAACAGCGACCAAGGTGAGAATCAAATCAAGAACTCAACACCTTTCACAATAGCTGCAAAAAAAAATTAAAATACTTAAGAAAATACCTAACAAAGGAGGTGAAACACCTTTACTAGGAAGACTACAAAACACTGCTGAAAGAAATCAGAAACAACACAAATGGAAACACATCCCATGCTCATGGATGGGTAGAATCAATATTGTGAAAATGATCATACTGCCAAAAGCAATCTACAAACTCAGTGCAATTCTCTTTAAAATGCCACCATCATTCTTCACATAATTAGAAAAAAAAATCCTAAAATTAATATGAAACCAAAAAGAGCCCACATAGTTAAAGCAAGACTAAGCAAAAAAAAACAAATCTGGAGGTTTCCCATTGCCTGACTTCACACTATACTATAAGGCCATTGTCACCAAAACAGCATGGTAGTGGTATAAAAATAGGCACATAGAGCAATGGAACAGAATAGAGAACTGAGAAATAAAGCCACATATTTACCACCAACTGATCTCAGAAAAGCAAACAGAAAAGTAAAGTGGGGAAAGGACACCCTATTTAACAAATGGTACTGGGAAAATTGGCAAGCCACATGTAAAAAAATAAAACTGGATCCTCATCTCTCCCCTCCTACAAAAATCAACTCAAGATGGATCAAGGACTTAAATCTTAAGACCTGAACCATAAAGACATTAGAAGATAACATCAGAAAAACCCTTCTAGACAATGGCTTAGGCAATGACTTCATGGCCAAGAACCCAAAAGCAAATGCAACGAAAACAAAAATAAATAGATGGGACTTAATTAGACTAAAAAGCTTCTGTACAGCAAAAAGAAATAATCAGCAGAGTTAACAGACAACCCACAGAGGGGGAGAAAATCTTCACAATCTATACATCTGACAAAGGACTAACATTCAGAATCTACAAAGAACTCAAACAGATCAGCAAGAAAAAAACAAACAATCTCAGCAAAGAGTGGGCTAAGGACATGAATAGACATTTCTCAAAATAAGAGATACAAATGGTCAATAAGCATATGGAAAAATGCTCAACATCACTAATCATCAGGGAAACGCAAATCAAAACCACAGTGTGATCTCATCTCACTCCTGCAAGAATGGCCATAATCAAAAAAATAAAAAAATAATAGATGTTGGTGTGGATGTGCTGAAAAGGGAACACTTTTACACTGCTGATGGGGCTGTAAACTAATATAACCACTATGGAGAACAGTGTGAAGATTCCTTAAAGAACTAAAAGTAGATTGACCACTTGATCCAGGAATCCCGTTATCGGGTATCTACCCAGAGGAAAAGAAGTCATTATATGAAAAACATACTTGCATGAGCATGTTTATAGCAGCACAATTTGCAATTGTAAAATTATGGAACCAGCCCAAATGCCCATCAGTCAATAATTGGATAAAGAAAATGTGACATATATATACCACGAAATACTCCTCAGCCATAAAAAAATAAATAAAATGATGGCATTTGCAGTAACCTGGATGGAATTGGAGACTATTATTCTAAGTCAAGTAAGTCAGGAATGGAAAACCCAGCATTGTATGTTCCCATATATGGGAACTAAGCTATGGGGATGCAAAGGCATAAAAATGACACATTAGACTTCGAGGACTTAGGGGAAAGGGGGGGGTGAGGGACAAAAGACTACACATTGGGTGCAGTGTACACTGCTTGGTTGATGGGTGCACCAAAATCTCAGAAATCATCACGAAAGAACTTATTCATGTAATTGAACACCTGTTCCCCAAAAACGTATTGAAATAAAAAAAATTAAAAATTAAAATAAAATAAATTTTAGAAAAGAAAAAAAAATGGAGTAGACACCACTTATGGTGGCTGCCTGACTCCCTTTTCTCTGAAAACTCTCCCAGTGCACAGCGGTTGCTGCCAACCATCGTGTCCGTGGTAAGAAGCCCTGCCTCCTGCTAAAGTCAGTAAATATTTGACTCAAACTGAGCCAGTCAAATTTTATGCCAGGATTGTGTACTTTGGAGCTGGAAATCTAAGGATGTATAAACCCGCAAAGTTGAAATTATGGGCCACATGGTGTATCAGTAGACGCACTCTACAGCGGCAGCCAGGAGTCCCTGGGTGGAAAACCTCAGAGCTGCCCTGGTTGTCCTTCCGATAAGCTCTTTCATGACTCCATTCCATGAGCCATTCATTGCAACATCCTCCAACTGGGGAAACAAAAGGATAAACACAAACAAAGGCGGGAAGATGCAAATCAACCTATTCCTGCACGTCTCCTCACTAGGGAGAGAGGCAGTGCCATGTGCAGTAGTACACTGAAGACTTTACGTTCACCCTATTTGGGGGGCTGAGACTCAGGGTGACCATATAGCGTATTTTCTAAACTGGATCAATTTGCAAGTAAAAGTGCATTATTAATTATGTTGGAATAGGAGCTGCAGTCTGATATACGAGGACAAATGGTCACTCTTCCCTGATTGCACCTGATGCGTCTTCCTCAATCCAAAATCTGTGATAGAAATAAACCAATCTGGACCTATTTTCAACAGGTAGCTGCAAATCAAAGGCAAAGGAGAGCTTACAAATGATGACTTTGTCTAGGAAAATGTCTACGTGAAGGAGTCTGCAAAAAGATGCAGGAAAGCACAACTTCTGTGAAATGAATAAAAAGCGGGAGCACACAGGCCAAGCTGAGGGCAAATCAGAAAAGGGAGCTGGAGGTTTTACGTCACTCTGGCAGGAAGAGTTGCTTTCTGCACTGCACCAGAGCTGAAATGGCTGCTCCATTGTTCAACACCATTTTACTTCCTATAAACACAGCAACACTCTTCTGGCAACAGATTCAGGGTGTGAGCTTTCCAATTTTACATCCAATTCTGTGGTTTGCTCATGCACATGAGCTAACTGGAATTCAGGGTGGGGTGTAAAACAGGGACAAAAACCAGAGCAGTGCTCTAAAGAAGTCCCATCCAGTTCAGAGCTGTCCTGTGCAGCTATCTCCCGAAGGCACCCAGCACGGCAGTATGCTCAGACTTTCCAACTTGTGACTGCTGGCAAAACAAGAGAGACCATCTCCTGTAGCAGAAGGTCTCTGATGGAAAAGATCTACAACCAACACAGAAAATACGTTCTTGAGGTAATTAAGGGGAAGATGACATTTCAAAAGGGCTGACTACATGATGTCAATTGAGAAAAAGATACAGGCTTCTTTTTTTTGTAAATAATTTTAATTCTCGTTCAAGGAGATGTGCAGTAGAATTACACAATCAATAATTAAGATGGTCTGTAGGTGATGAAAACAAATGCAACAATGATAATCATAATAAAAACAGAATTCTATATCGAGCACTTACGATGTTCCAGAGACCGTATTAAGCATGCTAGTTTAGTGGCTCATTGCTCACAGTGGTGGGAAGACGTCATATCTGCATCTTACAAGTGAGGAGACAATATGTTTTCATAGCCAGTGAATGGTGGAGCTGGTAGGAATTTGCATCTGGCCAGTCTGAAGGAGTGTGGGCCATCATTCCAAACTACCACCAAGTCTTAGCTCAGACAGGGATCTAAATGGAAACCTCACAGAGCCCTACGTGTGCACACTGTACACTTAAGTCAGTGAATTGTGCAGCAGGCATTACAGGCCCTGTGTAGAGGACTCCTAATGGGTAATGTACCAATTGGATATTACTCCAAAATCAAGTGCACTTTACATCCATGAATTAGAACCCCATTTACAGAAAATACAGTTAACCCACTGAATATCCATGACTAGCCAGCTTTCTGCAGAGGAAGATTTAATAAAATGTCATTTTTTTAATAAATATACTTTTTTTCCTAGGAGCCCACAGCAAATGTTAAAATATCTTTAATCAACTGTCAAGCAGCAGGGTCCATAAGTCTCCTATTCAGTAAGAGGGTGGACCTTTCTTTGTGCTCAGTGCAAGTAAACTAAACACAGTTTTCAAACTCTACATGGAAAATGGCTTTTCCCTGCTTACATCAAACAAGTAGACAATTTATCAACAAATCACTTCTGACTATTTCACGTCTGAGCTAGAGCCAAGGTTTAAAACCCCAGTCTGAGAAATGGTTACATGCTCTCTTTCTGACAGTGGAATGAAGGAAAGGTATATCATGCTGGCTTCAGCATACGTCCCCAGGAACGTGTTTACACTGAGAAGCCTGTGGTATGATAAAGGTCACTTGGCAGTGTGGCCCTTTCCTCTGTTTGGCAGTGGGAGGCCACGAGAGCTGGAATTCTCAGGAGCAGCAGCAGCTCGGCGGCCCTGGGCAGAGGGACAGACTGGAAGCAGATGTGGCACAAGTCTCCCCACGCGGCTTCGCTGTTGACTCTCAGGACATCTACCCCGGGACTTCCTGCACCAAGAAGACCTTGAGGTGAGATAAATAGGCATCTTTCCTTCAACATATTAAACAAAAGTGGACAACTTGATGGAGTAGCAGCAAGTCAAGGCCACTTGCTTTTAGAAATGTGGCCTTATAAAGTGAAGGTGAATTGGAACATCTGGAAATGTTTTTGAAAATAAATCACTGCTCAACTGAAACATTAAATAACACTTTTTTTTTTGCAACTCTTCTATCTTAGCATTACTTAGAAATGAACTCCTGGCAAACCACAAACTTAATGTTCTCAGATGAGATCAGCACATAATTTGCTGTATTCTTAGGATTATTGTGCTTGACCTATTTCAAGAGTTTGGCCTGGCAGGAAATGAGTTTGGGATGAAGTGGGGATGACAGGCACTACAATTTCTCATAGTAGATTTATCAATCAGTATTCAAATGGAGAACTGCATAAAGTCAGGAAATCTTACAGGAAATTGTCTATACATACTTGGTTAAGAATTTTATTCCCATAAAACCACAGTTAAAGTAAAAAACATGTGAAAAGCCATATTTGATGGAAGTAGAGACGGTCTATAAAAAGAAACAGGAAAGCCCCAGAGTGGTATTAAACACACAAACTCACATTTACTTCAAAGAAAATAGAATAACTGTGTCAAGGCCTTATACGATGGGAACCTTTTTGCAGAAAAAGCGATATTTCCTGTTTTGGGGTTTTCACTATGTTTCTAAAAATCCCTGGGAACAGAAAGTGTGATTTCTGATCATTCTTCAAACACCATGGTTATGACAAAAGGCAGCATTTCCATGTGTGTGTGTGTGTGTGTGTGTGTGTGTGTGTGTGTGTTCTTTTTTGTGAAATGCTTTGGCCAACACAAAAATTAGTGGTGTCTATCAAATATTTTTGTGTGCGGAAAAATAAAATCGTAAATAAAATGATACTAACTATAATAACAATAATGCAAAGATATGCTAGTTTGAGAAGAGCAGATAAAAGGTGTTTACAAACAAACGAGCCAGAGTCCTGTAGGAGGGGCTGAAGCGCATTGTATTGACTTTATTTTACGTATTTTTAAATTAATAGCCCTTTAGAAGATCTTAGGAGTACTCTGTGGACTAACATGTATTCCGAAATTTCCTCTGAAAAAGAACTCTGATCAGCAAGAATTGTAGGGGTTTTTCTGTCTGTGTAGGAGCGTTTCTTCAATGATTCATTTCATTGTTTTGATAGCCTCAATGAATTGGTAAGAAAATATTTAAGATGGATAAGAACTCATTTTCTTAGGAAGAAGAAAACATTTCTGGAAACTTGGAAACACCCATTGAGCATGTGTAAGGAAGTGAAACGATCTTATATAACATGCGTATACCAGTAAGACACAGAGTGATATTCTGTTCTTTGTGAAAAGGTGGCAGGAAGGATTCCTAGTTCACTGCTGAAGGAATGTCTTGCAGTCTAAATAGATGGTTTAATCTGTCTTCCTCGGTAGAACATTCACCAGTAAGAATGCTAACGGCAGTCTAACTACAGAGAACAGTGTGATTTTATTTATGTGTCCCTAAGAATGTCTTTATTCTAAATTCAGAGTGTACTGCAATTTTGTAAGTGGCTTTGCTCCTGCAGTTGCTGGGGTCTAAGTGAGTTCACCCATCAGATCTGAGAACGTATGCCCAGCACTGACTTTACTTCAAAACATTTTCACATCTGTCTGGGGTCTTTCACCAGAGACCTTTCCAACCAAGATGAAAATGGATTTTAATACATTGAAATATATTCAACTTGAGCAAATTAAGATGTATTAGTAGTCAAATTGTCATTTGCTTCACTTGATTTCCTCTACCTAGTTATCTGCTAACTTTGATAATGTTTGCCAACAGAGAGATTAACTAGCATTTATTGAATGCTTAACCAAATGTTAAGAAAATTGCTATAACTGGCCGGGCACGGTGGCTCATGCCTGTAATCCAGGCATTTTGGGAGGCCAAGGCAAGTGGATCACTTGAGCCCAGGAGTTTGAGACCAGCCTGGGCAACACAGTAAGACATTGTCTTTACAAAAATTAAACAAAAAATTAGCTGGGTGTGGGTTGCATGCTTGCAGTTCCAGATACTCAGGAGGCTGATGTGTGAGGATAGCCTAGGAGGCAGAAGTTGTGGTGAGCTGAGATCGTATCACACTGTGCCAGCCTGGGCAAGAGAGTGAGACCCTTTCTCAAAAAGATTGCTATAGCTGAGTATTAAATTTAGCCAAGACAAAAAAATGCCACAAGAAACATATAACACTTATTGGAATATTTTAAAAAATATCTTGAAGGAGGCCGGGCACAGTGGCTCACTCCTGTTATCCCAGCACTTTGGAAGGCCAAGGTGGGCAGTCACGAGGTCAGGAGTTCGAGACTGGCCTGGCCAACATGGCGAAACCCTGTTTCTACTAGAAATACAAAAATTTGCTGGGCATGGTGGCACAGGAGCTACGTGGGAGGCTGAGGCAGGAGAATCACTTGAATCCGGGAGGCGGAGGCTGCAGTGAGCCGAGATTGTGCCATTGCACTCCAGCCTGGGCAACAAGAGCAAGAAAACATCAAAAAAAAAAAATCTTGAAGGAGAAAAGCATGTTTCTGGCCATATCCTTTAAACAAATATTGCCCTATAAATTTTGCTTTGACAAATATTTGAGTGCCTATTTGTACAAGTCTATTGTGGGCAAAGGTGGATATATCGGTGTACAAAATAGGTGAAACCCCTCCTTTATATGAGGAAACATTTTAAGAGAAGTGGCATAGGGTGAGGTGTGCGGGTCTCCAGGATCGGCTGGCCAGGCCTCATTGGAAGGCAACACTCGAATTCCCATTGTGAGGGAAGTGAGGGAATGAACCATCTAGAGAAAGAACATTTAGGGTGCAGCAAGCAGCCATGCAAAGACCCGGAGCTAGTACAGTAATACAAGATCTTTTCATTTGAGAATCTTCCACACTACCTATATGGTAACGTCCTTACAGATAGTGCAAATGAAGTTGAGCCTGTGCTATTTAACAGGAATACCTTTCCTTAGATGCCTGAGCAGATAATTTATTTGGGACTGATATCCAAGGAGGTGGCTGGAAAAGTAAGACAAAAGGGAGAAAAGTCAGAATAGGGTATGCTCATGAGCTCGTTATTGGGTGCACAGCTAGGTCTCCATTTACCGGGACCCCATTCGCACAGAGCATGTCTCACTATACAAAGGCAGCTGGGCACTTATTTTTTATTATCTTTTTTTTTTTTTTTTTGCAGAGACGAGGGGTTTCACCATGTTGGTCAGGCTGGTCTTGAATGCCTCAAGTGTTCCTCCAGCCTCAGCGTCCCAAAGTGCTAGCATTACAAGCGTGAGCTACAGCACCCAGCCCCAGGGAATTCATTGACTGTATTTTCTTTCCCATTGGTTGAGGATTTTCCTGGGCATTTTACCCTTCTCCACCTCAAGGTTTCTGATGGTTGGGTGTCCCCCAACTTCAGGGACAGCCCAGAGGATGCAGGGCAGAGAGATACCTGGCAGAAACCTGCGGGCGAGGGCTCACCACGCAATGCATCATGGGTGGCTGTGCAAAAGAGAACAGTTACTGGCACTTTCTGCTCAGCGTGGATAGTCCGTTTCTAACAAGCAACAACATGAAACAGGCAGTGTGACTATAGAGTTGACAGCGTGTTATAACAATCTGGAAGCCTAACTTCCCTCTCTCGAGCAGCAAGCTGATATGCAGACTGATCAAAGAGACTCTTTAAGGTGCCACCAGGCAACACCCTTTAATTTTAATTTTGTGCAAAAAAATCTGGATTTGTTTTTAAAAATTTAAGAAAACCTTGTTGAAATCAGGGAGCTTAATAAAAGAAGTTTGACTTTAAAAATTTCAGTAGACTCCAGCTAGCGTTGAATAGCCTTAGATCTTCTCCAACATCTCAGGAGAAGACTCTTAAAAATATACTTCAAATACCTGAATGTGTGATGCATCGAGTAAAGTGAGTTACCGGTTAACATTGGAAGACCCCAGGGCTCAGTCTTCACTCCTCTTCTTCTGTGTCTACAGCCACACGCTTGGTGCTGTCCCCTCCTCTGATGGCTGTAAATTCCATCTGCCTGCTGCTGTCCATGAACGGAAGCCTGCTGGGGCCTCTCTCCTGACCTGGAGACCCCTACGTCCACCTGCCAGCTTGGCAGCTCCTGTGGATGTTTCATGATCAATAGTCCCAACAGTGAAATCCTGAACACTCCTCCCCAAATCCGCTCCACGCACAGCCTTCCCTGTCCCTTGTGGTGGCAACTGCATCCACCGTGGGTCCGTGGGCCCCCCTTTCTTTGACTCCCCAGCTCCAGTCCCCCAGCAAGGCCAGCTGGCTCTGGTCTCCGAACGGCCAGGATCAGCCCATGCCTCAGGGCCTTCACTGCCAGGCCCACACATGATGCTCAAAGAGACGCTCACATACGTCCAAATATTTAAAATGTATAAATCAAACACACAAACTTTGTTAAGTAAAAAATTGCTTAAATAAACAACTTTAAAAGTACATTTAAGAAGGTCTCCTTCCTTGGTAGAGATGCTGTCCTAATGATGTAGACGGCAAAGTTCTACAGAGTTTGGGACTCCCGAATTTCCCTGATAGGGGGCATATGGGACCGGAGGGTGAGGGGGGCAGCCTGCCCATGGTCCACCCCCTGGCTTCCCCGGGAGTACGTGCCTGGGCACCCCGTCCACATATTCACTTCCACACACACGTTCCTCACACCAGTCTCAGGGATACGCACACTCACTTCGATCTTCCCCAAATTATAGTTGTCATATAGCAGATTTGTTTCTCTCGTCTTATTTTACATTTTCAATTCACTATGCTTCATTTCTGTTTCTTTTTTCTTTTTTTAACCTTCCTCTGAGTGGTTCAACATTTCTCTGCTACCCCTGAAAGTTATCACGTTCTGATTTTGCTCTTATATTTGTCTTATATTGACAGCTGACTTCTTTTCTGGCTTACGCTTGTGCTTTTATTTTCCTAACATTGTTTCAAGATTATCGCTATTTATGCCTTTTCTCGAAACAACTGAAGAACCATAGCACGCTCTCATCTGATGGGTGCGAGCCCAGGGCATTGGGTTTGGGGAGACCGATGTGTGGACCTCATTGCTAGTGTGTGTGTATGTGTGTGTGTGTGTGTGTGTGTGCACCAAGAGCCCATGTAATGGGCTGTGAGCTTCCCATGTTCCATGCCAGCTCCTAAGCCTAGGCAGCACTGGGCAGGGCATGGGAGGTGATGCTGCCCAGCTCTGGATGGACCAAGCTCCAGACTCTGACAGCAGCTCTCTACCAAGGCTCCTGCGGAAAATGTGAGGGATTGCAGGGGGTGCAGAGAACACTTAAAGCCACATCCCCAGGACGGTCAGCCCTTCTGTTCCCAACACCTGTCCCCAACACCTAAATTGGAATTGAATCATCTCCTGTCTCTGCCTTACCTGTTTATTTCAGGTGCAGAGCATTGTTCTGTACTTTTGACCTGCTGCGTTCTCTCTGGGATCACTGGAGACAAGTTGGGAGGAAGGGGTGGCTGTCTCTGTTTTACTTGAATTCTCCCCGATGCAGACACGTTATATGTTGATGGTGTGTGGCCCGAAATGCACTGGGAATAAAACTATTAAATAAGCCACACTGCTTATAAGTAATACTCCAAACTACTGCTGCTGGTGGGGAAAATTAATGTCACTACCCAGAAAGTATTGTGACAAACTTTTTGAGACATCTACTTCAAAATCAGTTTATTCAAAAGAGATGAACATGTTTACTCCCATGCCTGCCCTACAGACTTACGCCGTCAGTGTGCCAGGGAAGGTCCAGGGAAAAAGTGCTCCGAGATCACAGACAGTCAGTCCCCGGCGGTGTGAGAGACCCACCTCACAGTGAGGAAAACATCGCGTTTTAAAGGAGCACAAGGCCCCTGGCAATGTTCACGAAAGCTGCTCTTCAGTGGATCTTTCAGGAAGTGACACATAAAGATGATGGACTTTCTACAAACAGTTACGAAATGTTCAGTCTTCTAACTAGGTCAAGAGGGGAAAAAAAAAAACAGACACCCCAGGTTATACATCTGTCTGCACTGGTGGGATGCTCCCTACCCAGCGAGGGGACCCCAAGCTTGGGAGCTCCCAGCCGGAATTGCCAAGTAAGCAGCTCCTCCTAAAGAACGCAGTCTGCACCGGGTTCTTTAGCCTGGGTGTGCCACATGTTGACACTCTGCCCAAAAAACAGCTGTTTTAACTAAAGTGGAATATTCCATGCAGCACTGATACAAAAGCAAAATACCTCTTCGTTGTAGACATTAGTGGAAAATACAGCCTTTTCTCTTTGTCAATTCTATAAATGTAGGAAAAAAATACAAAAAACATAAAGCCTATTGCACAAATTAGAAAGCCTGCTTATGTTGTGATGTCATGTTATATTCAAATTATAGAGAGAGTTCACTGGAAATGCTCATTGCTGAGACTAGTTTGTTTCTGAAGAGACCGTGGACTTTGGCAAACCCTCAGCTGGACATAAGACAGATGACGGGCATCTCAGGTCGGGTTCCACACCCAGGGTTATCCTGGAGGCAGCACCTGTGGGCTCCAAGCACCAATTGTTAAATGTACAAGAATTCTATGGGCAAGTTAACTGTTTATAGCTTGCCATCAGCCATGGTAGGAATCTTTACACCACAGAAATCAGCAAATTCTGCAACTCAGAGTAGTTGTTGTTGTTGTTGAAATTGAGAAAGCCTGTTTCCACCACCATGCCACCTTCCAGGAGGAGGAGGGTAAAAGGTGGAGAATTACTACAGGGTGATCACGCCGCTCGGAGGGGTCAGAGACATCATCCAGAACAGTATACTGTCCCAGGAACATTTTTAAAAGCTGCCTGCTAACATGTTTCGGTCTCTGAATTTGGTTGGATTATTAAAGATTCACATCCTGCATATTTTTATAATTATTATTTCAAATTACGGTAATCATTTCAGCCTAAGAATTAGCTAGCCAACGTTTGGTCTCCTACATGTCAGAGAAACTTGCCATGACTGGTTACCATGCTTTCAAAGGACATCTAGTGGAGAGGCAGCAAAAAAGAAGCAGGCCAGGAAATTGCTCACACGGATTAGAAGAGAGAGTTGTCAGCAACCTTGTCGGAAGTCCTAGTCACCTTCCGACGGGTTCCGACTCAGCCAGCCGCGCAGGAGAGCACCCACCAAATCCAGCGGAAGGCCCTGGTAGGTAGGGAGGGAAGGTGCCAGCCCAGCGGGTAGCTCCTCAGCTGAGATGTGAGTCAGTGAAAGACAGAAATAGGCTCCCCTGACTCAGCCACACTGTGCAAAGGCAACAACCCAGCGGCTAAGAGCAAAGTGTGATTTTTCATGGAGAGGAAATATGGACACAAGAGCAGAGGTAGGAGTTTTTCCATTTATCTCACAAATTATCCTGATTTAATTGACCCAGGCATCAAAAAGCCAGCACTCAGAGAAAAGTGACAGCCAATAACATAACGGAGTGAGTGAGTGAGATTTGCAGACGTCAGAACGTCAAGAAGGAGGCCAGGCCTGAAGACCCAGAAGAAGATGTAGAATAATTATCTGAGCAAGAGAGATCCATCTGAGACTTAGCGAAGGAAACAGGGGCCTTGAGTTACAATCCAAGGGCAAATACAAGAAGGATTAGGCCCATCTTTCAAGTAACTTAATTCCAGGCAGAAATTTCTACATATCAAGTAATGTCTGAGAGAATGGTCCAAACTTATTCTGGGGGAAAAAAATAAGTAGTTTTGTTTAGGTGCAAAGGAAAGACACAGTAATAAATGAAAGCAAAAGGTACGAATGCAGGTGTGAATGAAAAGACTGGAGAAGCCCCACCCTGGAGCATGGCCCTGTGCCAGCCAGCAGCTGCTTCGGTTGGCATTGCGCTGTGGCTGGTGAAGAATCTGACTCTGACTGCAAGTTCACCTCTTACCAGAGCCTTCCCTGATGCTAGCCTCCGATGGTTCTGATTTTTCTGCCAGAGCTGTGCTGAGTTTTCTCTCTCTGCTTTTTAGATTTCCTTGGCTATTTTAAAGGGAAAGTTAAAAAGAATAAGATGCTATATCCTGTTCTAAAACATTTTCAGGAAGGTCACTACAAATTGCATTTGTAAAGAAATAATAAGTGGATTCAAAGGATTAGGCATGTATTTCTATTCAGTCCACAGCCTAGCAGAGCCAATAAAACCAAAGTCATGATAGACTGGACAGGGAAAAAGTGGAACATATACACCATGGAATACTATGCAGCCATAAAAAAACAATGAGTTCATGTCTTTGTAGGGACACGGATGAACCTGGAAATCATCATTCTCAGCAAACTGACACAAGAACAGAAAATCAAACACCGCATGTTCTCACTCATAGGCGGGTATTGAATAATGAGAACACATGGACACAGGGAGGGGAGCATCACACTCTGGGGTCTGTTGGGGGGAAATAGGGGGAGGACAGTGGAGGTGGGGAGCTGGGAAGGGATTACATGGGGAGAAATGCCAGATATAGGTGATGGGGAGGAAGGCAGCAAACCACACTGCCATGCGTGTACCTATGCAACAATCTTACATGTTCTTCACATGTACTCCAAAACCTAAAATGCAATTTAAAAAATGGATTAAAAAAAAAGAACACAGGACTTAATACTTATATTAAAAGAAGAGCTCAAGTAAAATGTACAAATAAGGATAAATGTTCATGCTATAAATGCCAAACAAAATGCTTTAGGGAATAATTAGTGTGGATGAGATTGAAGAGGAGAAGTTCTTGAAAGAGGCAAATTTAAAGCAGAGATTTAAAAAGAGGAGATGCAGTGGCCAAAGAAAATTTTTAGGCTGGCAGAGGTATAAAGGGACCCTCTGAGATTAGAATGAATTGTCCAAGTTCTGATAGAGTGTAAGCTTCAAGTCTTCCTGCGGACTCCCCTTTGCAGCTCTCTGCCAGGCACAAGACTAACCAAAGTCAAGAAGAAGGAAAGAGGAAGAGAATGGGTCAATGTTCCCCCTTGACTCTCAAAAGGCAGCACAGCTAGCACCTTCATTTGCGAGGACGGGAAAGATTCATCTGTGTTAAAAGTAAGTCACTCCTGTCAAATGCATGCCTCATTTGCTTATACAAAATTATTTATTCTTGCCAAAACTGGCTATTAGTTTAATGCAGCTGTGAAAATGGAATGAAGCTCAAACCAAAGAACTTTCTTCTCTGCCACCCAACTCCCATGACCAAAAAAATGTTTAAAAAGTCAAAATTTGAAAAAGCCCTATAAGCACTGTTCTGTCAGAAGCCAGAGGACAACATCCATTCACTCTTCAGGAAAGACAATTTTAAATTCATTTCAGTCTTTGCCTGTAATTGAGTTTAACTGCAGAAAATCCTTCAGCTGACCTACAGTTGATCTTTTACTTTTTCTCTAACACAATTGCTCAGAAAGTAAACTAGTCCATCTGACTTGCTGGAATGGAAAGCAAAGCTTGAAAAAAGTCAGAAGCACAAATAAGTAAAAAGTGGCAAAGCCATCTGTTTGGGGATTATCGGAACTGATGCAGGTAAATAATTAAAACAGTTTAAATGGCCTTTTTTTTCCCCATACAAAAAGAAAATTCCAGGACCACATGGTACAAAAGCATCACATATGGAAACTAATTAAAACCTTGTCAAAGGAAGCTTGTTATCTCTTACACCTCAGTGAGTGAACAAGAAAATAAAACAAGATTGCTACAGAAATGCGCAAAATAATTTGCTTTGAAATTTGTCATTTTATAAGAGAACCATCTTTCAGGAACCCAAGTTGCATATCCTAGGAAAGTTACTACTGGTTTGGTCGGAAGTAAATTCAAATTTGGACTAAGCTAATCCAGAGTAATTCTAAATTAAAGAAGAATTTACAATGGCATCAATCTTTGCATTAACTTAAAGCAAAAAAAAAAAAAAAAAAGGAAACAAATGAAAAGCCAATGAATCTCATCCTAGGGGTGTATGAGAGAAAGATGAAATGGCTCTAAATTAAGAATCAGGAAGCCTGAGTTCAATTCTTAACTCGTTTAATGTTTTGGTTATGTGGTCAGTCAAAACTTGCCATTATCACTACCCAGTCTGCAAACCTCTATGGGTTGTTTTACTCACAGATTCCATTTCACTTTCATATTCCCCTGGAGATATGGCATACATCATTAAATATATTTCATGGAACTGATTTTAGCAAGGTGCAAATTCCTTTTTACCCACCATTTCTATATTCCCCAACCACTCCCAACATACATATTTGTTATCTCTTCCTCCTTTGTGTTAAATCTAGATGTCTCTTATGGATTCTTAAAGACAAGTCTGTGAATAATTATTCTCACCTTTCTACTTGGGCAGTCCCTAATTAGAGTCAAACTGAGAGAGGATATTATTAGACCCCCTACTAGGTGCTTTATAGGCAGGATCACATATAATCCTAAAAATAACCCTTTGAGGTATGAAATATTATTCTAATTTAACAGATAATAATGATGATAACTGAGAAAATATCTGACTTTTTAGAAAGAGACAGAGCTGGAATGGAACTCCTATGAGTCTTTTTCAAATGCCATGACAAGTAAGCATTATGCTATACTGTCTAATTTGAAAATAAACAACTTGACATAAATCACAGGGTCTTCATTCCTGAAAACAGTTTACATAATTATCAATAACTCCCCCTCTGATAGTGAAGATTCTTTGAGACAGTCCATTCAGAATCTGAACATGTATTTGCTTGTGAAACTTAAACTTTCATCTGGAAATGGAAACATTTCTTACATTTCTCTTGGAAAGATTTGTAAAAATAAATAAAAAGAATAGTGTATAACTAATGAAACCATTTGGAAAACTCATTCAGCTGACAAATTATTCAGTTAGAATGTTAAAAGTCACTAAAAGTTATAATATTGCGTTTTGAATATAACATATTTCAGACACTGGTATAGAAGCAACCAATTTGTTTGGATCCATAAAAAATAGGATAGGAAATCATGACAGATACATGCACTCAGTTCTGACATATTGCAAGGACCTCCATAAAAATTATTTTTATAAGTGTCTCATTCTCTAAGATAGTTTACTTGGTATTGATTCTAAGGAAATAATTTTTGTCCAAATACAAATCTATACATATCAGTAAGACCCTTTTAATCTTATTTCTTATTAGAGCATTTATTAAACACTGTGCAAATTTCTAAAAATGCATACATTGAAAGTATATGCAGCTTTCTTTCATCCTTAATTCTACATTCTCTGAGTATCTCAATTAAGACGACACAGACTAAAACATGCCACAGTGCAAGATACTTAGTTGCCATTATATGATTTTATAAGGACCCTAAGAGAGTTGCCACCTACATACATCAAGTATTGCTATCAAGATTCAGAGATGACCTTTTGGTCCAGGTGTCTAGCAGTGATAAGCTTTGGGGTTTTGAGTCTGAGCCTTAACTTGCTTTAGATCTCTCATAGTGTTTACCATAGTGCTCTGCCCATTCAGGAAATATTTATTGATTTAATGAATAAAGCAATGAATTCTGCAGGGAAGCTGAAAGCTTTGCAAACAGTAACAGCTTTTCTTTTTCTCCACTCAAGGAGAACATGCTGAAGTCAGGGAATTCTCTCTCCCTTAAGGAAAAAGCCTGACGAAAGATAACAGGTATGTATCTCAGCTCTTGGACTCTGAGAGGTGAGAGGAATATTGTTACCACCTTCTGACTGTAAAAGGGACAGCAAAACACATTCAATTATCACTTAACCTCTTATCTAAACTAAATCATCTTCATTGCCAATGGGTGTTTAGTTCTTTATATGGGCCAGCATAGTTGAGTTAATCAGACTTAGAGAATGGTAAGGATTAGATACACAAGCAAAGTCATCAAGGAGAGGAGGCAGTAAAAACTTATGCGTCAGGAAAAAGCAGTGAAAGTCGTGGTGTAAACTAAGCAAAAACAAAGTGATCGAAAGCAAAGATAATGGAAATCATAATCAGTATGCAAACCTAGAATAGGGAGTTAAAGACAGGTTTTCATGTTCAAGGTCATTAAAACAGACATAAGGATAAGATGTATATCACAGCTCAGACTTCTAAGTTAACAGAAAAGCCAGTTACTGAATTGAAGGTGCATACTTTGATGCATTTATATCCAGCAGCTACTGGTGATGACTCCTCCTTTTCTGCCTGACTCTTTCTCAGAGTTTAATATACTATTGTCAGTCTGCTTACTTACTGCACAAATTTTCATACTGATCTTCAAGTTGTCACTTTCAACATTTTACTATTTGTTAGCTTTATTCTTCCATTTTTTATTTTTTATTTTTTTGGTTTTCAGAACTACTTTCTTAGGCAATGTAACTTTCACAAAGAAAATATATGTATATAAAAACTTATTCAACTATTGGATGAAAATCTCTTTTGAATTGTTTTTTGATCTCCATCAAAGAAGTTGTTAACACTTACTAGTGAGTTTCTATAAGGCCATAGTCACAGTTTCTGTAACTCAGAAATGACTATCTGTCTTGATCTCTCTGGCTGTTGGAACTAAATCTATTACGTTAAATAAATGAATATGTCATTTTTCTATCTTACTTTCATGACCATTGATATGATAGGTATCAGAATGAGATCCTTTTCTCATTTTCTACAGTATGCTGATAAAGAGGGCAGAAAGGTAATACTGTCTTTATATAAAATTCAGTGTCTCATGAGTATTCAAGACTTAGAGTAGCTGACATTGGCAAAGATTAAAGAATGAAGAGCACTACTGATAGGTTTATAATAAAAATTTGGTTTTATTAGGGAAGTCATTCTGCTTGTGTTGCTCCCTTTATCTGACATCTAATCAAGCTGAAACCAGATTATAACAGGATAAATTGTATCTGTGGCACTGGACACCATTCGTTTCTATATCCTGAAAAGTGGTCATGATTCCTAGTTGATTGTGTCTTTTTCTTCACAGAGAAAATTATCCCACTTGTAATATATCTTCTAGGAAATTAACACCATAAATAATATTTAGGTATCAATATGACTTTTGTCCAACTAATGATTAAGAACTACAATTTCCCATTGACTTAAAGATTATATAAAGGTCAAGAAAATAAAACAGCTATTTTTTCTTGAGATTTCTACTACGTAAAAGCAAAAGCAATAGACCTTATATGTTCTATACATATTTAATTTGTTGCTTTATACTCTAAAAGCAATACTAGCATAAAAACAAATGTACTGAGATCTTACTAATTATATTGCCAATGGTAATAGTACCAATACTTTATATTTCGATGTTTCTGAGTTTATAGAAATGTCCCTATCCCTCATTTGGATCTCACAAAAAATATGAAGTCAGCTTAATTTTAATGGGAGAAAGAAATCCTAAAACTTATGGAATGCTTATTTTGTGTTGGTATATTTGAATACTTGAATTTATATCACTTTTAATCACAAAGACAATGTAACTGGGATAATTTATAGACCAAGAAACCAAGGCTTAAAGAGTGTTTGTTTCAAGACTACACAGTAACTGAAATTTATTTATTCATGTATTTAACTCTACTATTTCACTTGACTATGTTTGAGTTATCTCAGCTTTATATGTCCAGAACTGAGTTGTTTATTGCTACTATCAAATCTGCTCCTCTCTGTTTTCATCTCAGTAAATGGCAACTTCATCCAATTTCTTAAGCCAA
This sequence comes from Cacajao melanocephalus, assembly GCA_963573385.1. Classification (NCBI taxonomy): domain Eukaryota; kingdom Metazoa; phylum Chordata; class Mammalia; order Primates; family Pitheciidae; genus Cacajao; species Cacajao melanocephalus. The sequence goes on along the minus strand of CAUYLG010059378.1, from coordinate 8,655 downwards.
AACTCTTGGAATTATATATGTTATAGTTTATTTTTTCAAATACTTAAATAAAATAAGGTACAATCGTGGCTATCTAACAGGAAGGCAATCCAGAAAGAGATTTTCCAAGGCCATGGGGCAACATGGGCTTGGCTTGGTCAAGGAAGAAGCCAGTGCTGCTGGGGTGGGGCAAGTGAGAAAGTGGTAAGAGAACAGCAAATGAGTGATCATGTAGGGCTTTAAGACCATGGTTAGGACTTCAAGTGAAATAGTAAGCTATTTCATGTTTGTTATCCCACAGCAAATTCATAAGCAAATATTCTTAGTTCTGCCTTACTCATCCTGAATCAAACCAGTCCTAAACATTTCAACTTTGATCACTTTGCTCTAACCTATCATCACTCACGAGGACCATGTAAGTAGTCTCCTATGAGGCCTTTCTAATTCCATACTCACTCTCTCTAAAGCCTATTCTTTGCAAAGCAGCCATCTTGTTCTTTTGAAAAAGAAAGCCAGATTACATCACTTTTGCACTCACAAACATGAAATAGCTCACTATTTCACTCAAAGTCCTAACTGTGGTCTTAAACCCCAGCTGATGGTTCATCTGCTGTTCTCTTATCACTTTCTCACTTGCCCCCTCTCAGGAGCACTGGCTTCCTCCTTGACCAAGCCAAGCCCACACTGGCTCATACCCTTTGAGAATTCCTCTTTCTAGATTGCTTTCCTGTTAGATATCCACCACAGTACCTCATTTCATTCAAATATTTAACCAAATAGAACGTGATCAAAAAAAAAAAAAACTGTCTTCAACCCATTTAAAATATTATAGTAATTACTTTCTCATTATCAACTGATATAAATTTGTTTCATTGTCAACATTGTATCACTAGAATGGCAACTCCAAGAGAACAATTACTTCAGTTTGGATCATTGCTATACCTTTAGTGCCTAAAATAATGTCTGGAATAGTGGACACTATAAATATTTGAGACATTTACACATTCAACAAATATTTATTAAGTATCAGAAAGGTTATAGATACCATCTTCTGAAAGATTTCAATCCAGTGTTTAAAAAAACCAAAAACTTTGACCAAGCTAATTGTAAGAGCATTGAGTAACATAAATCAAGACATGCATGGTAGTATGGCAGCATGTAGCAGGTGACCCTAACCTAGACTGAAATATCTGAGAATGTCTCCTAGATTGAGCATGAGTATGACTTAGATGGCAAGACAAGAGATTTTCAAGGAGAAGGCCTACCACATGCGAAGGGTGCCAAGTATGGTGACGGCAAGCAAAGCTCATTTGAAAAAGTTAAAAACTTTTAAATAGAACTATTAAAGCACATTAAGCAAAAGAGCTGCAGAAACTAAAGCTAGAAAAGTCTTGCTTTATGCATTAACTTGTTTTCCTAAACATAACAGAACCTTGAACAGTCTAAAACTTTAAAAAATATTAGCCTAAAATATGAGGATTGGATTATGATATAAAGTATATATGTAGAAATACTATTTAGGAATCAACAGCAATAATATAGTGTAGAAGCAATGATCATGGAAGAAAATCAGTGGATTATCGAGAAATATTCTCGATTAAAAAAATAGCTTTTATTTAAGCTAATGAAAAATTTCTGGAGTTGGATGGTGGTGGTGGTTTTGTAACCATGTGAATGTACTTAATGCTGTTTAACTGCACATTTACAAATTGTTCAAAAGGCTAATTTTATGTTATTGGTATATTACCACAGTAAAATAACAACAAAAAATACAATATAGGTCCAAAAGGCACAATAAATTACTAGGAATATTTTTAAACTGGCTTTTAGTTTTTATTTGAAATCAGGATTAAGAAACTATAAAGTGTGATTTACAGATTTCAAGTTTAAACAATTAGATGGGGCTGATTTTCAGATGGTTTTGATACATAACCGAAGATTTCAAATAAGCAGAAATGGAAATCTGAAGCTGATAAAGGGGTTTGGACTAGACATAGCAACATATAAATCATTGGCATGTAGATGGTAAACGAAGCCTTGGGAATGAATGGGATTGTGATAGAAGAATGCGGAGGAGCAGAAATAACAGACTCAGAGGATCCTGGTAACATTAGCATCTAAAGGAAGGTAGAAAAGATAGAAGAGGAGAATAGATAGAAACCATGAGAATGTTTAACAGAAACAGATTGCTTCAGGGAGAAAGAGGTTAGGTAAAATTATGCTGAAAGGTCATACAAGATAATATCTTAAGAAATGTCTTTTTATTCAGTGACAAAAAGAACATTGGTGCTTTTGCATTTAGAGTGGAGTGATAAAGAGTAAAACAGAATGGATTGTAAAATGAGTGGAAAATGAAAAATTGACAAACATTTTAGAATGCTCCTTAAGAAGCTGTTATGAAAAGCAACAAGAAAGACAGCATCTGGATTAGTAGAGGGAGTCGAGGGCTAATTTTTCTTTAAATGGAAAAGATTTAAACATGTGATTTTCCTATATGAAACTGTTTTTCTACAGGCATCATGCAAAGATGCCTGTAGAAAGTTTTCATATAGGAAAAGAGTGCCTGGGGTTGATATTCAAGATCTTAAAAACAGAATCAGATCCATGTCACAGCAGATTCATCATGTCACCACCTTGTTTTTGATTTTTGTTTTTTGGTTTTTTTTTTTTTAAATGGTCTCACTCTGTCGCCAGGCTGAGTGCAGTGATGTGATTTTGTCTTACTGCAACCTCCGCCTCCCGGGTCAAAGTGATTCTCCTGCTTCAGCCTTCCAAGTAGCTGGGACTACAGATGCTGCCACCATGCCTGCTAGTGGTTTTGCATTTTTAGTAGAGACTATGTTTCACCATGTTGGCCAGTATGGTCTCCATATCCTGAATCATGATCTGCCCACTTCGGCCTTCCAAAGTGTTGGGATGATAGGCGTGAGCCGCCGGACCCAGTCCCAGCCTTCTTTATTCTAACAGGATAAGATGTTTTCCTGGAACTAGGAACTAAACCAAGAAGGCTGGTTGGCTGCTTGCTTCTCAGAAATCTATAGTTATTATGACAGTACAATTAGCATTGTTAAAAAATATTCTGAGATTTCTAAAATAATTTTTAAATGTTTAGAATTTTAATAAAATATTTTAATTGGATATTATCAAGGTGGCTTCTGTCTTACTCACCTTTCTGGATGTCCATCATTTTACTTCCAGACACACAGGACAGTTACTTGTTTTATGAACAGGCCATCGATTCAAATTCTGGGATCTATTTCCTTTGCCAGACTAAATGTTTTTTTAATTAATTTTTTAATCGATAAATAAAAAGTGTATATATTTATTATGTACAACATGTTTTGAAATATGTGTACATTGTTGAATGGCTAAATCAGGCTAATTAGCACATGTATTACCTCACATGCTTATATTTTGAGGTAAGAAAACTTACAATTTATTCACTTAGTAATTTTCAAGAATACAATACATTGTTGTTAACTACAGTTACCATGTTGTACAATAGGTTTCTTGAACTTATTCCTTTTCTCTAACTGAAACTTTGTACCCTTTGATCAATATGTCTCCAACCCTTCCTCCATCCCCAGATTCTGGCAACAACCATTCTACTCATTCTGCTTTTACACATTCCACATATCACTGAAATCACATGTTATTTGTCTTTCCGTAACTTGTTTATTTCAGTCAACATAATGTCCTCCAGGTTCATCTATGTTGCTACAAATGACAGGATTTCCTTCTTTTTTAAGTTTGAATAGCATACCACTGTGGCTATATATACATATTTTTAATCTATTCATTTGTTCATGGACACATACGTAGATTCCATATCTTGGCTATTGTGAATAATACTGCAATAATCACAGGAGTGCAGAAACTCTTTATATATTGATTTCATTTTTTTATATGTACCAAGTTAGTAAGATTGCTGGTCAAATGGTAGTTCTTGATACTTTTATTTTTATTTTCCATATAGTTTTCCATAATTCCTCTACTAATTTATAGTCCCAACAATAATGCATAAGAGGTTCTTTTTCTCCACATCCTCCACAACACTTATTATCATTGATCCTTTTGAATATGGCCAATCTAACAAGTGTAAAGTGATACTTTATTATAGTTTTAATTTTCATTTCTCTGATAATTGCGACAGTGAGCATTTTTTTCATATGCCTGATAGCCATTTGTATGTCTTCATTTGAGAAATGTCTATTCAGATTCTTTGCTCATTTTTAAATCAGGTTATTTATTTTCTTACTACTGAATTGTTTGAGGCCCTTGTATACTTTGGATATTAACCCTTTATCAGATGTGTGGTTAGCAAATACTTTCTCTCATTACACAATTTATCTCTTCAACCTGTTGCTTTTTTTCTTGGTGTGCAGCTTTTTAGTTTGATGTAATCCCATTTGTCTATTTTTGCTTTTGTTGCCTGTGCTTACAGACTCATATATGAAAAATCATTGCCTAGACTAATGTCATGAAGCTTTTCACCTTTGTTCTGTGGTTATTTACTGAAGGAATTTATAATTTAAAAATAGCTTCAAGAAAACTTCATTTGTCGAATAGTTCACTTAGAAGCAAATGTGCAGGCTTAAAGGGCAGGAGAGAGTCACTTGCATAGAATCCCTGTATGCAGAGAGTTTAGATTATCATTTCAAATATTTAGAGAAATAGATTCAATTATTGTTTTCAATGTAAAAGATTAATGATGGGACGGATCCAAGATGGCTGATTAGGAGCAGCTCAGGATTGCACCTCCCAGCGAAAGCACAGAGGGTGAGTGGATGCTGCATTTCCAGACAGATTTTTATTGCTCAGAGTCCAGGAGATTCCCAGGCAGAGGAGCCCCATGGGTCTCCAGCACGGCTGTTTCGGCCTGCAGGGCTGTCTTGGCTGGCGCCCCAGCGTGGCAGTTCTCCGCAGGTACCATTTTAGCTGGCGACTGGAGCTACAGGAAGACAGAGTTGCCGAATCAACTGATAGAAAAGGGGACTGAAACGGAGCCAGGCCAGGAGAGTCCCGGGCAGAAAAGCACCACGAATCTCAGCATGGCTGTTTCAGCCGGCGCAGGCACAGTGGGTCTCCACATGGGAAATTCCACAGATCCTGGCACCTTTTCAACAGGTGACTGGAACACCTGGGAGACAGTCAACCGTTTGCTCTGAGGCAGGGAGCCAGGCGATCAGGCTTGGCTGGTCCCACCCCCACAAAAAAACAGCAATCTGAAACGCTCTGTATTGAGAGTTTCACAGCAAGCACAGCCGAACCCGGGATGGTCCAGCTCTGTGGGGGAGGGGCGTCTGCCATTACCGAGGCAGTCCACCACAACGGAGGTAGTCCGCCATTGCTGAGGCAGCTCGCCATTGCCTAGGCAGCCCACCATTACAGAGAGAGTCTGCCATTATAGAGAGGGGCTGCCATTGACGAGGCAGTTCTAACTATATCTGTATAAACAGGACTGCAAGGAAATTCACATGGCAGCTGGGTGGAGCCCACAGCTGCTCAGCAAAGTCTCTGTAGGCAGACAGTGACTAGGCTGCCTCCTGGCAGGGAAGGGCAGCCCTGAAAAAAGGCAGCAGGAAACAGAAACTCATAAACAAAGCCCTAAATCCCCAGGACAGAGCACCTGGGGAAAAAAAAATGGGGGTTTATGAGTTCAGCTGCAGCAGACTTAAATGTACCTGCCCAGGAGCTCTGAATGAACAATGGAACTCACAGCTCAGCAAGTGAGCTCCTATAAAGGACAGATTGTTTCCTCAAGCAGCTCCCTGATCCCTATATATCCAAATAGTCACCGCATAAAGGAGAGCTCAGACTGACATCTGGTGGGTATCATTCTGGGACAAAGATAGCAGAAGAAGAACCTTGCAGCAACCCTTACTATTCTGCAGCAGCTTCAGGGGATCCCAAGTCAAGCAGGGCCTGAGTGGACCTCAGTAGTCCTACAGCAGAGGGACCTGAATGTTAGAAGGAAAACTAAGAAACAGAAATAACTTCATCATCAACAAACTGGAAGTCCACTCAGAGACCCAATCTGAAAGTCAAGAACTACAAAGATGACAGGTGGATAAATCCACAAAGATGGGAAGAAACCAGTGCAAAAAGGATGAACACACCCAAAACCAGAACGCCTCTCCTCCTACAAGGGATCACAACTCCTCACCAGCAAAGGAACAAGGCTGGATGGAGAATAAGTGTGAAGAATTGACAGAATCAGGCTTCAAAAGGTGGGTAATAAGAAACTTCTCTGAACTAAAAGAGCGTGTTCTAACCCAATGCAAAGAAACTAAGAACGTTGAAAAAAGATTTGACGAAATGCTAATGAGCATAAACAACTTAGAGAGGAATATAAGTGAATTGATGGAGATGAAAAACACAACACAAGAACTTCACGAAGCATGCACAAGTTTCAACAGCTAAATTGACCAAGCAGAAGAAAGGATATCAGAGGTCAAAGATCAACTCAATGAAATAAAATGAGAAGGCAAGATTGGAGAAAAAAGGGTAACAAGGAATAAACAAAGTCGTCAAGAAATATGGGACTATGTGAAAAGACCTAATCTACATTTGATAGGTGTATCTGAATGTGGCAGAGAGAATGAATCCAAGCTGGAAAATACTCTTCAGGATATTATCCGGGAAAACTTCCCCAACCTAGCAAGGCAGGCCAATATTCAAGTCCAGGAAATACAGAGAACACCATAAAGATATTCCTCAAGAAGAGCAACTCCAAGGAACATAATAGTCAGATTCGCCAGGGTTGAAATCAAGGAGAAAATACTAAGGGCAGACAGGGAGAAAGGTTGGGTTACCCACAAAGGGAAGCCCATCAGACTCACAGCCGATCTCTTGGCAAAAACCCTACAAGCCAGAAGAGAGTGGGGGCTGATATTCAACATCCTTAAAGAAGAGAACTTTCAACCCAGAATGTCATATCCAGCCAAACTAAGCTTCATAACTGAAGGAAAAATAAAATCCTTTACGAACAAGCAAGTACTCAGAGATTTCATCACCACCAGGCCTGTTTTACAAGAGCTCCTGAAAGAGGCTCTAAACATAAAAAGAAACAACCAGTACCAGCCACTCCAGAAACATACCAAATGGTAAAGAGCATCAACACAATGAAGAAACTGCATCAACTAATGAGCAAAACAGCCAGCTAGCATCAAAATGGCAGGATCAAATTCACACATAACAATATTAACCCTAAATGTAAATGGGCTAAACGCCCCAATCAAAAGACACAGACTGGCAAACTGGATAAAAAGCCAAAACCCATCTATGTGCTATATCCAGGAAACACATCTCACATGCAAGAATACACATAGGCTCAAAATAAAGGGATGGAGGAAGATTTATCAAGCAAATGGAGAGCAAAAAAAACAGGAGTTGCAATTCTCGTCTCTGATAAAATAGACTTCAAACCAACAAAGATCAAAAGAGACAAAGAAGGACATTACATAATGGTAAAAGGATCAATGCAACAAGAAGAGCTAATGATCCTAAATATATGTGCACCCAATACAGGAGCACCCAGATACATAAAGCAAGTTTTTAATGACTTAAAAAGAGACTTAGACTCCCACAAAATAATAGTGGGAGACTTTAACACTCCACTGTCAATATTAGACAGATCAATGACACAGAAAATTAACAAGGATATCCAGGACTTGAACTCAGACCTGGACCAAGCAAACCTAATAGACATTTACAGAACTCTCCACCCTAAATGTACAGAATACACATTCTTCTCAGCATCACATCACATCTACTCTAAAATTGACCACATAATTGGAAGTAAATCAGTCCTCAGCAAATGCAAAAGAATGGAAATCATAACAGTCTTTCAGACCACAGTGCAATCAAGTTAGAACTTAGAATTCAGAAACTAACTCAGAACTGCACAGCTTCATGGAAACTGAACAACTGGCTCTTGAATGTTGACTGGAAAAACGATGAAATGAAGGCAGAAATAAAGATGTTCTTTGAAACCAACGAGAACGGAGACACAACATATCAGATTCTCTGGGACACTTTTAAAGCAGTATCTAGAGGAAAATATATAGCAATAAATGCCCACATGAGAAGAAAGGAAAGATCTAAAATCAACATCCTATCATCAAAATTGAAAGAACTAGAGGAGCAAGATCAAAAAAACTCAAAACCTAGCAGAAGACAAGAAATAACTAAGATCAAAGCAGAACTGAACAAGATAGAGACACAAAAACCCTTCAAAAAATCAATAAAGCCAGGAACTGGTTTTTCAAAATGATCAACAAAATAGACCACTAGCCAGATTAATAAAAAAGAAAAGAGAGAATAATCAAATAGATGCAATAAAAAATGATAAAGAGGATATCACCACAGATTCCACAGAAATACAAACCATCATGAGAGATTATTACAAACAACTCTATGTACATAAACTAGTAAACCTGGAAGAAATGGACAAATTCCTGGACACTTGCATCCTCGCAAGCCTAACCCAGGAAGATGTCAAAACCTTGAATAGACCAATAACAAGGGCTGAAGTTGAGGCAGCAATTAATAGCCTACCTCCCAAAAAAAAGCCCAGGTCCAGATGGGTTCACAGCCGAATTCTACCAGACATACAAAGAGGAGCTGGTACCATTCCTTCTGAAACTATTCCAAACAATCCAAAAAGAGGGAATC